>JAQMYL010000001.1:30041634-30056923 GCA_030014365.1 Clarias pachynema | reverse complement strand
CCGAGATAGAAATACAATCAGATAAGAAAAGGTAAACCTTCCTGATCTTGATAAATGTTCCTGCGCCAGCTTACTTAAAAAAATGTAAAATATAAATAAATAAATAGCAATGAATATATTAAAAAGAAAGAAAAGTTTTATACATTAAACAACATATGGTTGCCATTAAATAATGGAAAGAATCTTAACAGTTTTGAATAAAGTGGAGATGAAAGTGTAAAAATATAATACTAAAAATGAGGTTTTAGAGATCCCATCCTGGCAGAATTCTGGGGTGCTATAGAATCAAATTGCTTTCAGTGTTGCTGAAGGAAGAGCTGACAAAAAGTGAATAGAACTCATATACAGTAAGCACTCTTTACTCTTCCTTTGGTGAGCGTAAAAAGCATCTCAGAATGCATAACACATCAGACTTGTCAGCTTATGTCGGGTTCCACACCTGGCTGATAAGAACAAGAATTTGACACCACATTGGACTAAAATTAATCAAAAAACAAAAAAAATTGGGTCCTTTTCCAGTCCACTAAGCGTCAGCCCTGTTGACCTGCATTTGCATGCTCCCTGCAACGGCTGATTGGATAACTGCATGAATGTGAAGGTTTACACGTGCACCTAACGGCTGGTCAGAATATATTAAGGATGGGAATACCAAGAATCTTCTGATACAATATACTCATGATATCTAGATCCCAATTTAACTTGTAATGCGATTCTGTAAGTATCACGATTTTATAAATATTCTAAATAATTTTATTTATTTATTTATTTATTTATTTATTTATTTTTCAGATTTTGTTACAGTTGTAAAACTAATAAATTGGATGGATTATAGAGGAACTGCAACTTTTACCATTTCAAATACAAGCATTTATAAATGATTTCTTCTTATTCTTATTTTTTTGCCACACAAAAGAATCGTGATACATAACTGAATCGATTTTTTGCCCAGCTCTAGTAAATATGTTTATCATCAGTTATTCTCAAGCTTCTAAATAAAGCTTCAGATCTGAGACATTGAAATCAAGTTGCTAAACAAACTAAATTTAATTGATTGGATCCAAGTGGTCAGCCTGTAAGTGTGTTTGTCTTCAAAATAAAATGAAAATGTCAGCCACAAGGTATGCAAAGTTCCGGCAGTGATTAGTTTTTACTCGAAGCATTGTATTTTCTTAAGCATTTTGGCAAGCAAAGACAGCCTTAATAGAAGTACTGCGCAAAAGGAAAGGTCATTCTTTAATGTGCAACCAAATACAAATGTCATATGCATGAATGCACGCAGAAGACAAGAACAGAACAGTGCAGCAGAATAGTTGCAGTTGCAAAAATGACAGCAATCCAAATTCTTTTGTACACAGAGTCATATTAATACAAAATGAAGTAAGGGACGAGATGCGCTGAAGCACTTTTTTTTGTGAACATTGTCACAGCAGACTACAGTCTACAAGGCTATTCAAGCACCCGTGCGATAAAAAGAAAACCTCTAGACATGCAATTAGAGGAAAAGACAGTATCAAACTGACAGCAAGGCCAACATTCAAGCCGGTAACATTTCCCGTATCACTCACTTTCTTTTCCAACCTCATTCCTTCCCCTCACCTCATTAGACCCCTATGTCCTCCTTTTTTTTTTCAAATCACACTGGTTCAGGGCAGATCTTTCTGACACAATGCAGTGCGCCCTTACTCCTGACAAGTCACTATGATACAGTTAGAAAGGATGAAAGATAGGTTACACTCCTCTATATGGAAAAAGCAGTGGTAGAGTGTGGCAGGACTACACTGTTAATCACACACAGGGAGACAGACAGGGCAGCTTAAAGAGAGGCGTCCGGTTGCATCCTCCGTCCTATCCAGAGGCGGTGATGTAGAGCTGGTTCTGCAGGATGTAGTCAATCACTGGCTGAGTCAGGTAGTCCACCACGTGGCCGTCTCCATGCTGGAGAGCCAGTCTAGAGAGAAAAAGAAAAAAAAAGGTGGAAACTATACAGTGGACATGGTTTCATTCATACACAATTGAGACGATACATATTACTGAAGGTTGGGGGTAAAGTTGGCTAAAATGTCTTCGTCTTTGGAGCATTAAGACTTCCCTTCACTGGCACTCTTGGGCCCAAACCTATTCCAGCATGACAATGGCCTTGTGCATAAAGCGAGAGTCATAAATACATGGTCTGCTAATGCCTGTCACACTGAGACATGTTCCTACTTTGTTCTCAAAGATGCTGCTAAGGTCTCCCTTGATGTGAGCTGCTGCAGGGTTTTTTTGGACATGCCTGGTCAGGATATTGTCGAAGCAAAATGCAGGAAGAACTTAGAGCAATAAAGATGGCATTGATCAGCTAATGGTGTAACTAACACCTCTTACTGCAACCATGGTGCAGACAGGAAAGATTGGATAGTGTTCTGACTGAGTTGTCCATGGGATGTTGTTGTGTTGTTGCTTCAACAATGGAGATCTCAATGGAGATTTGGGCTATGATCATGGTACAGTAGGTCCAAGACACATTGTAGAAGACCGGATTAAGTTCATAATGCGTTCTTTTAGTGCTTACCGTGTTTATGGTGCAGGTCATCAGAACATCTACAATATGTCATGTCCAGGACCTAATTCCTCAGACCATCACGTCGTGATGAAAAGCACTGTGTGTGTGACAGGAATTTATACCAACCCTGCTGGATGCAATGCCAATGTAGTACATGTGTAAGCAATAAGCGCCTTTTTAGAGAGGAACGCGATCTCATCGGACATAGTAGTAGCTCGGTTCTCAGTGGACCTGGTGAACATGTGATTATGAACCTGATAAGAAATTAGTGAGAACATGATAGACACATGAAGAACCTGACAGGAACATGGATTAGAAATAGTGTGGACTTGAAAAATGCACATTTTTCCATTTTGAAACCGTTCCCGCTGGGTTCTTCAATATTTACAGTAGGAACTTTACGGTCTTCGTTGGAGTGTGACCAGGGCACAGTGGAAGAACTCAATTCGTCTAGACAGAGCTCGTACCTCAACCTCACTGAACACTTCTGGAATGAAATGAAACGGGGAATACGTGCCAGGCCTCCTTGCCCAACATCAGTGCCTGACCTCATTGATGTTCTTGTAGCAGGAAAGACAAATCCCTTACAGGCTATAATCTAATTTAAAGCCTTTCCAGTTATTATAAAAGTAAAGGGGACTACATCTGGAATATGATGTTGAGCTATGACAGAAGTGTGTGGTTAGTCAGGTGTCCAAAGGCCATAGGTATACTGTGTCATGGTGACTCATTATTTTTGAATATAAAAGACAAAAAGTCTAAAACCATGTTGACTGAATTGAAGAGCACAGCTGAAAAAGGATATGTTATAAAGAAACATTTTTTTTTATACAATAAAAGGATATCTTTCTGTTACGTTCTTGAAAGGAAGGCTTTCACTAATTGTATTTTGAAACCAGTGCTTTTCAACGGTTCCAGTAATTCCATTAATCCCTTGTTTAACTGCTTAAGAATAAATCAGCCACAAACTTATAACTTGTTTTGTATTCCTTGGCAAAAAGCTGTAGTTTAAAAGGAATTATACTCTTGCAGGCATGCTATTATGGGACAATAGAAACTAACAGGATGTAGGTGTAGAGTAGCCTGATGTGGAGAAAGAGAGGGAACATATTCCTCACCTGCTCTTAGTTGAACTGACAACCGACATCGGATGGTTCATATCGTCCTTCACCACAGTGATGTTGCCCTGTCACAGAAAAGATGCAGTACAATTTCCACTGATTTGCTTCATCATTTTATTTAGCATTCATGAAAAAAAATTACATAGTTTAACGGAATATAATACTAAAATGGTGTTCTAACAAATCCAGATGTGTGAAAAACCTCTGGTGGTGCAGGTCGCATCTGTAGTAGATTACCTTGTGCTTACGAAGCACCGAGGAATGATTCATTATCCTTTCTGTGTCAACTCCATCCCGAGGCACCACCACTATCCCAAAGTCACCTACAATCACCTCCATCTGCAAAATCACAGCGTAATGGAATCTTATCTACTTGTAGCAAGTAATACAGAGGATTGCAGAAATATTCATTCACTTACAACTTGTAAGATATAAGAGGTTGTATTATATATCATGAATACACACAAATAACCTCACAATGACTACAGGGCAAAATTCTGAAAAAGAGCGAGGGGTTGCATGTCAAAACCGAGACTTGTGATTGTGCAGAATAACAGAACACAATTATGAGAGTAAGAACTACCTTAATAACTCTACATTAATGCACTTATCGCTGCTTTTAACCAGTACTTGGATACCATCAAGGTAGAAAGTTTTCTCAGTACACTGGAGCCATGTTCGGACTGCCTGCTTCATGTCTGAAACGCTGGCCCCCCAGGAACTCCTTTAATGTCCCAAACGTAGGAAAGGCTTGAACCCAAGATTGTCATTCACGGATGTACAGCCTTCTTTAAATTTTCCACTATTCAAATGTTTTAATGTGGATAAGAGTCTCATCAATGTACTGTGCATGAAGTCTTCTGTAAATGTCAATCAGTTTTACATCTTCATTCATGATAAAGTTCATCACGAGTCCCGGTTTGACTTAACTTGCTTATTAATTCCATTTCAGTTCTGGAAGTGAATAGTTATGTACACAAGACACAGGATTTCAGTCAAGAACAAAACAATGTAGGTCAACATGTCCACAACTAAAGCATGAATCACCGTGCAGCCTCAACAACATCACACTGTACTGTACACTAGATCTATTGAATTGTTCGAACTTGTTTGTGTTGTTACATGTTCGGATCTTTTGTACGTGTGGGCGTTGACGATACTCACGTCACTCTCGTTCCACAGCCCAGGAATGGAGAAGGACTCCAGTAGATCACTGCCACACAGGAGCAGGATACGCAACTCTATAGAACACGGCACGGTCCAGTCACACAGTGTAACACAATGCGTTCACGCTTACTGATTGAGCAGTGCACTGTAAATAATAATCATCGCGCTGGTGAAGCCAAAGACTGAGACTAAAGACGATCAAATTTGTTCCTTTATGAGGAGAGCACTAGGAGGCAAAATAAATGTGTATCTGATCATCATCACCGTGTGTGTCAGTGACTCACTACGGCAGCGTGTGCTGATCTAGACATGAAAACTGAAGATAAAATTTACCCACCGATTTCTTCATAGCGCACTGCGGTGCCGAGGTTTGCGTTTTCATCTGTTCAAATGAAACAGAAAGCAATTGACTGATCCATTACTTGCTCATGTAATATGTATGCATCTCACTCGTCGTTAAAAGTAACGAAGCCTAATTATAGGCTGGACAGTTCAAAAAGGAAAAACTTTTATCATATCTTAATATTTTATCATATCACATGGTAATATTGTGGTACACACCAACAAAGGTGAAACGTTCCACGTGTGGACGAACACAGCAGATTTTTCCCAGACTCTCACTCATCTTCCCCCACATTTTAACTGATACAGAGAAAGAGAAAGAGAGAGATAATTTCATGTTATCATGATAAATTCAATGTGCTACACTGAAAATCAAACTTTCTCAGTGCTCTTCATTTGTCATTAGTAAAAAAGAATCAGCAGTGATTTCCTTCTTTTATTAAACACATGCTTTGTTTCAGAACTGAAAGTAATTCCTGGTTCCACCTTGTTTCACTTTCATCGCTGCGTTGCAATCACGCCACACAAAAATGCAATCACTGTCCAATCACAGCACTAAGCCATACCTAGAGGCGTGGTACTTTAGTTCGAGTTCGAAGGAATTGTTTTCTCATTCCTACCCTTTTCAAAAGGTTGATGTTCATTATAATGGTTTTTGGCACTGATGTCTCACTTCGTCCATTTGCCTAAAATTCAACCTCATACATCTGCTTCATACATAACATGCAAGAGTTTTCATAAAAACCACGACCAGTCATATCAAATCAGGTCTTTTAGTTTTGTGCCTTAGAAGGTGTTCAATAGGTGCAGAAGGTGGAATCTCTGAAATCAGCAAAACCAGTTGATGAAGACCTTACCTTCCTGATGCTTTAACAGAACTGAAAAGGTTAAACATTAAAAACCCTAAACATTGTTTTAAAGCACTCTAATTAAGACTCTCCAAGCTGGTTACTCCAGATCATGCATTTTTTGCTATACTGTAAATTCGTACTGCTGAACAGGCAATTTTTGAATGTTATAGGGAAAACCTGGGGTCAGAATAAAGCTAAGGGTTGCCTCTTTCTTACTATATCACAGAATCCTCATTAAAATATTTAAAAAACACCTCCTGAGATGCTCATTGTAAAGAAAAAAATACTGTAATAAACTTGAACCATGAAGCCCCAAAATCCTACTTAATACCTGATGTGATGTGATAGGGTCACAATACATCTCTAGTGATTAATGCCAGCAATACTTTTTTTAAAAATCCGAAAAATACATTAGAAAATAATCAATGTGCTTCATTCGCGTTCATTCAACCTTCTTCATAAAATGAGTCCAAAATGTAATATTTCACTTTCACGGCCAGACAAAAATCAGCTCCAGTCTCATTACTGCATACAAACCCAATATGATGCTATTGTTCTTCACAAATAGTCCAAATATAATCAGCATTCTCAAAAGAGGGGAATGGCCTATTTATACTAGCTTCTTCTGCTTAATGCTGTTCTTCTAACACTATACGGTACATACAGTATAATTACATATACTGTACTTTACAGAACTTTACTGTACAGAACTTTTGTCCATAATGACTGTAAATCTCAAATGCATATAGAAAGACATTTACCAGCTGTGGGTTTGTTCACTGTGTTGCGGTTCTGATAGATAGGAGAAGTGGTGTTCTGGGGCTGGCCGATCACAGGAGTTGTGGAGGGTGTGTTCACATTAGACAGAATACATCCTGTTACTCTCTGCAGGGAGAGGGATGAAAAGTCTTCAGTATTAAAGTGGAATGTCACAGTCCGATGCGAATTCAACAATTCGGTCAACATTTCTCACCTTCATGAGATCTCTGTGGTGTTCCAGTACGCTACAGGTTGTCTGCCAGGTGTCCTGATAACATTCCCAAGGGTCGACCCTGCCGAGGAAAAACAGCATATTGATCACTCACGCTTTATCCTGTATTCGGGGTCGCAGGGGGGCCTGGAGCCTATCCCAGGAAACTTTGGGCAAGAGGCTGGGTACAACCTGGACAGGGTGGCAATCCATCACAGGGCACACACACACACACATACACTATGGGCAATTTGGGAACGCCAATTAGTCTAATCTTTGGACTGTCGGAGGAGACAGGAGTAGCCGCAGGAAACCCACCAAGCATGGGGAGAACATGCAAACTCCATGCACACAGAGACGGGAATCGAGCCTGGCCGGGAATCGAACACGGACCCTGGAGGTGCAAGGCGACAGTGCTAACCACTACACCACAGTGCCGCCATATTGATTATATGTTGTATATTTTTTACATATTACATATTTTTTCCTCCTCATATAAATGATCTTCTAAATATTAAAATACAAAGAGCACATTGTTCTGCCTCTTTGACACATACTGTACCTGATCCAGTCAGATGACTGCACTGCCAGCTGACACATGGTGAGCCGGTGCCTGCTAGAAATAAGACCCTAAGAAACCACAGGGATGAAGCAGTTCATGTTATTCCCACACGTATTATACAAGCAGAACAGCAGCAGCATCAAGCTCAGACTCTGGTCTATATTTAGACTCGAGTTAAGTGCACATAGTGAGGAGTTCATACCGAAATTACTCACATTGATATTCAGATCTCAGACATAACTACAGACATAAGTGCGATCTTAAGTGGATCCTAACCTTGGACCTAAGCACATGTTTCTTATACAAAATTGTTTTGTGCGCTATTAAGTCCAGCACCACTGACTAACAATTTGATATAACTACAGTACAGTATGTCACGATGAGTCATCTTTAAATGCATGGGCACAAGCTTAACATTCCACAGGCAACTAGTATCCATAAAACAAAGTACAGCAGGAGGGGAACATAGTGAGGCTATGAGTTGCAGGTGCATTAATGCTGAGGTTGCTGCAAAAAAGAAAAAAAAAAAAAAAAAAAGAAACAGCTTTGGAAGTGTGTGCTGTTTTATTTTATATAATTAATACATTTTTGCACTCAAATGCAGCTATTATTAAACCGAATGAATAATGTATGTACTAGTTGTGATTATCTGATTGCTATTTACTAAGAGGTTCTACTTTACTCAATTATTTACTATACTTATTCTTTATTTATGATATTGATATTGATTTTGTTTTAGCTTTTTAAAATATTTTTCAAATGAAAACAGATTGTTTGTTTTTATGCTCAAATTATAGCAAGTTTGACTATATATACTGTACATGCTAAACATACAATGAATAAATAGGAATACTCAGACTAATTTGATCAAACAGTACCTACTGTATGTTGTTCATATGCAACTCTGATAAATGAATCGGACCAGTGAATCGGAGCCTCTGTAGATCCGTTCTTGTCCATTACATTTGATTTCACTTTATTAATACATAGAATATGTCTTATACATGTAGAATGTTAAGTCTATAGGAGTACATACACTTTTTCTTAAAACATGTAATGTTCATGTTTAGCAGCTTAGAAGCTTTTCTTGTGTGCACCAACTACGTTTAGACTTCATAAAACATAATTATGTACTGGGTTTTAATATACTGTACATCAGTCTTTCATCTAGTCCTAATAAGAAACGAAGATCTCTTGGGGCTCATGTGAAATTAATGAAATGCTTGACCTAGTTTGACCCAGTTTGTCTCTGCATACCAAAACACTTATTTAGTGAATCATTTTAAATCTTATAATTCAGTAATCAGTATGAAAACCGACAGAGTCTTTCTCCTGGGTTCTTCACTTACCGGTTTGCCATAGGAGTCATGTACAGGAGAAATAATCCCGCCAATCACTATGAAGCGCCCCGTCTTTTGCAGGAACTCTCTGGCTTTTTCTGCAAATCACAAAATTGGATAGTTCGAGTTACGTCAAAGTCAACATGTAACAAAACTTGCAATAAAACACTTAAGGCTGTGCCGTTACAAGCTATTAATCCATATAAAGGTGCTGTAATGCTGACAATATTTCAAATGAAGTTGATTTTGTTCCAGTAACAGCACTGTAAAATGTTTGATTTCTCTTATAGTACAGTGAGCCCCATCTTATCCAGTATAACCACCTCTATCTTATCCACACTGCATTCGCTGCAAGTTAATTTTTCATTCTTTTAAAAATACTCCTATTATTTATTAACTATATTGTGCCACAGTGCCCATGTGAACTGCTGGTATTTTATAATCCACCACATCTACTTTGATCAAAAGGTACAGGCTATTTGTTAGTACCTCTAAGGGACAAAGTTCCACAGTTGGTCAGGACTCAGACACAGTCTCAGAGTTTAAGTCTAGGCTTAACATAATTGTTCAGTTGGAAGAAAAAAGTTCTTTTGTGTATAATTAAGTAAAGGAGCAGATTTGTGGGACTTCTGTAATTACAGTAATATCGTATATTAGGATGCTGTCTACCTTCACTCTGGCAAATTCACTTGTTTGTGTTGATGAAGGAGTGTCTGGCTGCTGTACTTCCTTCGTGTCTGTGTTTGTGTTTCCTTCTGGTTAATTTTAGTTATGCTAATAGCTAGTTCTGCCAGAGTTCCTGCTGGCACTCTGCACAAAAATTACATTGCCTCTCATTGATCTCTCTCTCTCTCAAACACACAACACACACACACACACTCTGTTTCGCTCTCATCCCCCACCCCACTTCACTCTCTCCACTCTCTGTCCAGCTGCACATGAGCACATGACACTCCTGCTGCTGAGGACGGCCCTATAACGGTCTGCTTACAGATAGTAGTACGGTCTGCTTACTACTGAGGACAGTTCCACTTAATAATTACAAAGATGGCGCTGGTCTGCATTTTGTGCAAACCATTTTGCTATAATGGTTTATGACTGCAGTTGCTCCAATAGTTTTAGGACTGAAGCTGCCTCTAAAACTTTCATACCCAAGTCTCCATTAGTGAGCAATTGTTAATCTCAACAAAGTGGACTTGCAATGAATTTCCTGTTATATAATAGCACTTTTGACCTTTCGACATACAGTTACAGAATGGGTTTATTCATGGTCGCGCTATCCAGTATCATCCAAATGATGAGGATGGTTTCCCTTTCGAGTCTGGTTTTTGTGGAATGTTCACGAGACACTGGACACTCATTGCATAAATGCACAAAATAAACATCTCTTTATAGAAACATCATCATTTCATCAATTATACATTTTGCAAATGCTTAATACATTATTATTAGATTTAGTTTATATAGATTGCAAGGATGACTCTGAGAAACAGCTGTATAAGAACAAGTACATTAATATCAAAATATATGCACCATAGCTAGAACTATTGTCTAAACTACTTCACAACATTTAACATACTATTCAACAGCAATAGGGTCTAATTTTAGCAGCTCCAGGTAGATAACTGACTTCAACAGAGCCTTTGCTATCTAAAGGAATGAGGACATGAGAACAAGAACAGATTGTCACAAGCTTAGAAACTATAGCTGTAATAGCTAAAGACAAGGACAGACAGCTCTGTGTGCATGGAGTTTGCATGTTCTCCACGTGCTTGGTGGGTTTCTTCCGGGTACCCCAGTTTCCTCTCACAGTTCAAAGACATGCAGATTAGCTTAATTAGCGTTCCCAAACCGTCCGTAATGTGTGAATGCTTCCCACGACTCATGAAGTCATGAAGGATGGATGAAGATGTTTTAGGACAGTTACTGGATCTAGGGTATTCTCATCTCATTCATCATTTTGAGCAATATAATGGGGAGGGTGTACACAGGGAATAGGATGGCTTCATGAGGTGTGTTTGTGAAAAAAAATCACACACTTTTATTTTAGCAAGGAAACCATTTGAGGATCGAAAAACCATTATGTGCATGTTATGAGATCATCCTGTACTAAGGTCTACAATCATACAGTTATCACAGAAAGACTCCTAACTTTATTTAAAGATGTATTTTGACCCTACAAGATTTTTGTGACTACATGAAATTAGCTACGTAAAAATGCTTTATTACAAAAGAAATATGATGCAGACATGTTACAAGTCACATTTTTGTTTTGAAATGTAGATGACACTTCACATCAAAATTATACTACTTTCACCTTCACTACTTACAGCCATCAAAAAGGGGTATTAAAAAGAGGGTCAGAGATTTTAAGAAAACAGAGATTTTAAGGCCAACAGAAGCCTAAGTGTGCAGGAGAAAGCTGTACCAACCTGACCCTCAGGTACATCTCAGTGTGATATCACCTGGCTTGCACACTCTGTGACCTTTTGTCCTATAATGACTTTAAAAGCTTTCAGATCTGAGCCGAACTGCATATTACTAGATTTTATTCTAAATTATTTGACCAAATAATCTATACATGTAATATACTGTATTTATGAAACTGCATTTGGTGGACACTTTTTTTTATTATTCACTGCCAAAAGAGCTGAGTAAGGTTTTCTCAAGGGAACAGCACTGCTTATCGGGAATATTTAATCTGTCCTTAGTCTATATGCTATGGCCAAATACCTGCTTAAAATTCATTGCAGCACTTTCTCCCTGGCAACTACTGATTATCTATCTGAGACGATGAGACCTTTTAAAGGGGGTTTTAAACACTCACAGTACATTAGCATGCACAGCAAACAACAATTACTAGAGATGCATCGATCCTAATATTAGTAAGGTGGGTTTAGTCAAATACAGTGCTTATTTACATTTTAAAAAATGCTCCAGAACCATCATCTGATACCACATGGTACTATATGATATAAGTCTAGTGTATGTCGCCCTGGTAATGGACAGATGACATAACTGCAGCATAAATACAGTACCAACAGGATCATGTTCTTATAATGCAAGTTAGCTTATAAAACATCTTATGTTAAGTATATTTTTATAGACAAAATGGCATCGGAACTGAGTGAACAGACCATTCTTGGCCCAATAAACAAAGCTGATGAGAGTGAAGCAGTATTTCAGTGCTGTGAGCACTAAGCATTTTTTATCCCCCTTGTCACCAAGTTCTAAGTTGCATCATCTTCTCTCGAAATTATTCTGAATGCACTTTTTAGGGTAAGATGATTAACATTAATGAAAGCAAGATGAGCTTCATCACCCAGCACCAATTAACGTGAACAGAGTTGCCAAAAAAGTCTCCATAAAGCCCCTGATTCATTAATAATTATCTGTATTAGCAAGTATTCACAGTAATTCTCTGAGGGGGAAACATGTGATGCTTCCCTATGAATTGCCATTAAATATTGTTATACTTAAGGTGTATGTAGTTAAGGTCTTCCTGGTATAGAGATCAACATAGAAACTTTAAAGGTTTGACCTTTTTCTAAGCATATGGTCAGACTCCAAATGGATAGCCTTCAGGTTCTTACAGTCATTTTCATTATTTCGATATTCCTCTAAGCGTCAGTATCCTGGTCAGTCCCAGTCATCAAATTCCTAATTGATTTTTTAATCACATCCGATTGAGCAGTTGAGAGTTTTATTCAGTGCGCCTACAATAGCGGTTAATGATTTTGAGGATTTTATCTCAAGCTTCTGGTCATTAAAGCTTAATTTTCACTCCAGGCCAACTATATGATAAAATACAATATATTATGAGCTGAGAAAAATATAATAGAATGAAAATGTGATGAGATGACATACATATACAATCTGTGCAGTGTTTGTATAATGCAACATTTAATTATCTGATTGAGCACTCACTGCAGCTTTCATTGCCATTCTATTCTAGTTTGTTTGTATAGCACTTTAAATAGTATTTAAAAAATACTACTGTATATATTACAAGTCAGCTATTTAAAAATCTGGATGTTAGATCCCAGAGCAAGTCATGGTATCTAAAGCATGTGTACAGAAATCTAAATGTACAGTACATTGAAATCCCTAGTGAGCAAGCCAGATGTAATCTTGGACAAAAAAAAAAAAAGAGAGAGAGAAACTAGACCTTAACCCACGCTTATATGTGGGATTTTTATCTTATCATAGGAAATCAATAAGCCGAGGTTTGTAATTAGGATCGGATATTGGCAGCTTATTTTATTCCTAGTCATGCCTGGATGTCATCTTTTTTTTGGGTGACTCAGAGGGGATTTTCAAAAGTTTGCTATCATCACAGACAACAATCACAAAATTTCGCATTTACTCGTCAATAATGTTAGATTCACCCGATCTACTTTGTGTTTTTCGAAGGTCACAGGCTATCTGAGGCAGAAATCTGAACGTACAGCACATTTAGATCCCTAGTGAGCAAGCCAGAGGTGATGCTGGAAATAATAATAAATAAATAAATCAAAATGACAGAAACCAGACTCAACTCTTCAGTTTGAGATGATTTTATCTCATGAGAGGAAATCAATAAGCCATGGCTTGTAATTAGGATTAACGGAAGCTTATTTTATTTACAGTGAATGTTTTAAACAAAAATAGATTTGGGATCTTTTTCTTTCTTTCTTTCTTTTTTTCGTTTTTTTAAGTAAATTTAAATGACATGCTTTATATTGAGGTGTAAACCGCATTTCTGTATGAAAAAGAAAACATGAAGGTCTTAAAAGGGACAACAACAACAACAACAAAAAAAACCACACAATTTGCTGGGTGATTTGCTCTCTGATGAGAAAATCAATAAACTGATGACAACTGGATGTCACTTCTCTTTAAGTGATGCGAAGTGATTTTTGGAAACGTTTCCGACAAAAGAAAAAAATTAAATAAACAAGGAAGAAGGAAGGAAATAAACTGTTTTTTTTTATCCTCGGTGTGGTAATGAAGTTACCTGTAAATCAGGCTTGGTGGAATATTTTTGCGAGTCATCTATTACAGTTATGTTCACAGCAGATTGTGTAACCCGGCCTGTAAAGCTTTGTCGCAAAAACATCTGACAGAAAACCTTCAGGTGTTAGTGCTGATGGACTCGTGGAGGCCTGGGTGCGCCACATGATCACGATACGCGGATGATGTTGCTTGACGTGTCAGCAGCCGTCGCCCATTTCAGCACCGCGATCCGGACAGCGACCCGAAGTGTTTCTCCTTCCACTAAACCATCACTCACTAAACCATCACTCACTAGTTCCTCATGCGCTTATAAACATATACAAGTATAAATCTATATAATAAAAAAAATAAAAATAAATAATAATCATAATCATGAAGATAAGATAAGGGTGTGTTATCCCCCCCCCCCCCCCGCACCTTTTCCATGAGAAAGAGAAATTTCTTACCGAACATATGAATGTGTCCCTTTGTGATGGGGTTGAAGCTCCCGCACGAGAGCAATATAACGTGGGTTTTGGTCGTTTCTGTCATGTTGATTGTCGTCCACTTGGTCTCTTTCTCACATACGTGCCGGATTTGCAGGCCTTGTGTTTGGTTGTTCCAGGAAAAGGCGAGGTTTGGTCTCAGCTGCGGCAGAGTCGCTCCACTCCTCCCGGCGCAGAGCTCAGCGCTGATAGGCTCTCTGCCCGGCTGTCTTAAAGCAACACACGTCTCCCATTTCATCTCACTCTATATATATTCGTACTTGTAGAGCTACTGGGTCTAACATTCTAAATTAAAATGAGTAAAAACTAGAAGAAAAAAAAGTGATATGCAAACCCGTACAAACCCGTACAGTTCCCAAAAGCATCATCATGTTCAGGTCATGCACTGAAAACAATTATTCATGCATCAACACATTTCCACCCAAGTGCAATATGTAAGTTAAATAAAAGAACTTGTGTTAAACCCATTAAAATTGACTTAGGTACATTTACAAACTTTATTTATTGTAGTGACACAGAAGTCATGCCATGATTTGAGACACATTCCAGGTCAATTAATGTTAAGTATATTTTATTCTAAATATTTCCCCCCCCAAAATATCACATTTTACCTAATAAGACAAAGCGTGTTATGATACCACACAAACATTATGTGCATCCTTTGCTTCATTTACCTTGAAAATTGTTGCCATATTTACAATTTCTGCCATGACAACTCTTACAGTGGAAAGTTTCTTGAAAAAACAAACAAACAAACATTAGATTTATTTCAAAAATCAAAACACTAAATAAAATATTTTTTTTACATTGATTTTTTAGATTTAAATCATTTAAATCAGACCAAAGAGGAGATTTATGGATGCAGTGAGAGAGGACATGAAGTTAGTTGGTGTGAGAGAAGAGGATGCAGAGGA
>JAQMYL010000001.1:30026451-30041534 GCA_030014365.1 Clarias pachynema | reverse complement strand
GATAGGGTTAGATGGAGCCAGATGATTCGCTGTGGCGACCCCTGAAAGGGAACAGCCGAAAGACAAAGAAGAAGAAAGAAGAAGAAGTTATTAATGTCCACCAAAGTTTTGCCAACTAAGTTACTAACAAAGCTTACAGACCTGGAACCTTAAAAATGATTTGTTCCAAAACTAAGTGAGCAGCATCAAATGATGCCTTTCTTTTCTGTGGCATACATTTTAAATTGTGAAAATTGCACATTCATTTGTTTTTAATTGAGCATAATGCATTGAGCATATCAACTGACCCTCACCTGTAGCTGTTATGGTTTCTATCTGTTCATCTAGAAAACTCCGTAGTCTAACTATAGGGACTGTGGACGCCAATGGTGACCATGTATTTATTCCCATTTTTACGACCAAAGTAAGACCTCCGGTCAATATTCACACACATTCACACGCTATGGGCAATTTGGGAACGCCAATTAGCCTAATTTGTATGTCTTTGGACTGTGGGAGGAAACCAGAGTACCCAGAGACAGATTCTTGTAACATATACAAAAAATCAATATGCAAAAGCTACACAAGGACAAATCCTTTTTTTTTTTTTTTTTAAATCATGTGGCAAGTTATTTTCACTAATGATACCCAAAACTTCATAATTTTAATTAATAGTCATCTTTTCTGTAGACTAGTTAATATAAAAGTATAATTTTCTCAAACAAAATAGGTAGGTTTAGGGGGCAATTACCTTAAATAGGCCCAGGTAGGTTTGGACAGATTTTCTACCTTAATAAATGAAATCATATTTTAAAAACTGAATTATTTATTTATTTAGGTAAAAATTTGTTTGATTGTCAAAATTTAAGTGTTGCAAAAAAAAATTTATAAATAAAAATCAGGCAAATACTTTTTCACAGCACTGTATGGATGGGTTGTAACATTAAAACAAAGAGAATATAATGATAGTACAAGATCATGTTTGTGCATTGGATAATCTAAGACATTTCACGGAATATTGACAGATTTACAGTTGGCTGTTATGCATGACAGAATATGCATGACCATATGCATAGCGACGATGTCAGAGAAGGAGATCTCTCCCCTGACAGAAGGGCTCAATTTGAGCATACAGGCATTGTGATGCTGGCACAGGTTTTAAGCTTGGCACCTTCAAAGTTATTCCAAGTTAACGTCCAATAAACATTAGTCCAGTTATTGCTAATTATTATAATATAGTTAATTTATTGTACCACTACAGCAAAGAAAAACTTTGTACACAATTGCGTACTTCCAAGTTTTGGACTCAGTGTGTTTTTTTGCTTGTGTCCAGATGTCCAGTGTTTAATCCTTGTTTAGTTTGTCTTCATATGACTTGTTGTATTCTATAGTCTTGCTGTGACATCTTTCCAATGTTATCATGCATTACTTACTGACCCTTTCCTCCCCAGTTCCTTGTTTTCTGTCTCTCCTGGTAGTAGTTTTGTTCTTTCAGTACATGGATTTTGCTAGTTTCATGTTACCTGCATGTTAAATATAGTATAAATAAGTAAATACTTTAATGATTCCAACATCCAGTGGCAAGTATGGCAGCACAGTGACAGGTCCTGGGTGCGATTCCCACGTTGGGTCTGTGTGCATGGAGTTTGCATGTTCTCCCCATGCTTGGTGCGTTTCCTTCCATAGTCCAAAGACATGCAGATTAGGCTAATTAGTGTTCCCAAGCTGCCCGTAGTGTGTGGGTCCTACCATGGTCGTTTAAAAATGGGAATAAATAATAAATGAATCTTTTATAAAATGCACCAATGTATTGTCATAAAGGGTTTTTACTCGCTGCTTTTTGTAACCTGTTAAATGAGGAAGAGGGATGAGCAATTGAACATATTTTTGTATGGCAACCACACCTTCTTAGGTATTTGGGCTGATCAAAAAAAAAAATTCCCAACAGTGTTTGACTGATGGTACTTGTGGTTAGTAACCTAGTAACCTGTTTATATATCTTTACACAAGATCATGTTTGTGCATTGGATAATCTAAGACATTTCATGGAATATTGACAGATTTACAAACATGATCTTGTGTAAAGATCTATCCAATGACGGAAACTTTAAAGTGAGTCGCTCTAGATAAGAGCATCTACCAAAAACCTACATGTAAATGTAAATGTATGTTGGAGATGGAACCAGAAATTTAACAACATTAAAATGTGTGTCTCTAGTATTGTAAAATAGGCACAATAAAATTAACTAACTAAAAAAGTTCATCAACCATATAAAAGGAAGCATTTATTCTCCTCATTGGCAGTGGAACAAAAGAACAATTTTAATTAGTCTGGGAAAATCTGGCTTTGCCTGCAAACTGAGAATTGATTCAGCTTTATCTTTATATATCTCATGGACAGTGTTATCTTATCTAATGATCCTCAGGAACTGCTTTCTCGTGGACAAGGTGCTGATGGATCTCGATCCTGAACAATAAGCACAAGATCCGAAAACAGCTTTGATGGCTTGATGGATAGTTCCATGACACACTATAACACATTCATTCACTCATATCTTTGTTTCTCTACTTTTTTATAAAGAAATTTAATAGTAGAATTTAAACATTTAAAGATATCAAAATTATTCTAAGTAACATAAACTGCTACAGCTAAACTGCTAACTTGCTAATCTTATACTTTATTTTATGTAAAAAATTTCATCGTGTAATTGAATCCTACTTACTCTAACAATATCATGCATTTTTTCATCTTATTTAGTGTTAGCTTGAAATTATTACCAAGATGTGTCAATACAGTTGACATGTATGTACAACAGAGTAACATGTAACGTATGTTTGTTACGTGTAACAAAATTTAAATAATAATATGATTGACACATAAAAGTAACAGCATTCACATAAGTACTGTATAACGGAAGAGTAACGGAATTTAATGTGACATGACAGACATACAGTAAGTGTAACGATTCATATACGGTAATTGACATGGAAGCATACAACAGTTGTAACAAGACTGACATAATAACACGTCACAAAGTGTTGACACTCAGAAAGTGTATCAGGGTTCACACAAAGAGAAACGGTGGTTGGCATGGGTGTAATATGATAGTATGATGAAATGTAACAGGTATAAGTGTAAAAAAAAAAACTTTTTAAAGTTTAACAAGGCTGGCATATAAGTGTAACAAGAAGTGATACACATGTTATCATTAAGAAAGAGTTACAAGACTGATATAAGGAGTAAGATATGTGTAACAGTACTGACGCAAGTATAACAGGATTGACATGAGAAAACTTGGTTGATGAAAGCGAAACTGGATTGTAACATGATTCACATAAATGTAACTGAAATAAAAATAACACAAGTGATATTCAGTACGGGTGTAAGAAGATTTACATAAGGATAACAGAACTGACATAAGTGTTACAATATTGACATAAGTGTTACAGTGTTGACAAAAATGTAACAGTGTTGACAGATGGGTAACAGATTGATATACGTGTGACAGGATTGACATGAGGGTTACAGATTTGATATAAGGGAGGAAGTTACTGGATTGACATGAGTTTACCATGAGTGTCATTAACGTAACAAGATGTACATTTGATGGTAACGGGATGTAACAGAATAATGTAACAGGATTGTCACAAGGGTACCACTACTGAAAGCAGGAATGAAAGCAGGATATGAATTTTTACAATCTACACACTGTAAAACTGTAGATTTATAATATTCTCTATTTAACAGACTTTCTACAATAGATGCTGGTGTTTGGGTGGCCGGTGTAGCGGGCATTCCTCACTAGGTGTAGGTAGTGTAGGTGCAGGTAGTGTCATCTTCAACTTTTATGCCATACTGTGAGCGTGTCACAGGCGTTCATCACTGGATGCTGAGGCAGGTAGAGTCATCATCGACTACTATGTCATACTGTGACATATGTCACAGGCATTCCTCACTGGGTGTAACAGTGGCTGACGAAATATTGTAGCAGCATGAAGAGCGGCAGTGAGTTGACTGCACACTCCATTCACAGGTAATGGTGGCACGTAGGTGTCAGAATCTGCCAAGAGTTGCAAGTTATCCTCTAGTTCTTTATAGAATAAAAAAACAAATAAGACACACTTTTGAAATAATTTATTGACTTTTTTCACCTTTACTTTGTGAATAAATTAGAACAATTAAAGTTGTCATTTTAGCTGAGATGCTAATTTTAAGGAAAATTTGACGCTGTTCAGCGTTGAACGCTCACTCACTCATAATGAGTGTATACAGGGTTATGGGAGGCCTGGAGCCTATTACAGGAGGGCAATAATGCCAGTTAGTCTAATCTGTATGTCTTTAGACTGTGGGAGGAAACTGGAGTACCCAGAGGAAACCCACCAATCACGGAGGGAAGAGGCTCCAGGGGCTCCCGAGGCTGGTCTGGGAGAGTCCCGGGATGTTTTATATGACTCTTCATACTGCAGAGATTTAGCTCAGATAATTAGCCATCTTACAATATGACAAATATGATACACTGACTGGTCCATTATGGTTCAACTTGAAGTTACAAATAAATTTCACTGCACCATTCTCAGCATGTAGTCAAACTTTATTCTATCTAATGTATGTAACTGTTACCCGAATTTTAAATAGAACGATTAACCTAAAAAAAATCTGAATAAAATCATTGCATGCATGTTGATTATAAGGTTTTTTCCCCCCTAAATATAGTCAATAAACTAATAAAACCTCTTTTGCGCAGCTCGGACAAAGGGATAGCTCATTCGCTCCCTCTAGAGGACTATTCGTGCTATTTTACTTCATACTCGTCACTGATATTCGAAAAATCCCCGCCTCCTGATGTATGACTGGCTGACGGCTTATATTGATGGATCCTCCAGCCAATCGTTGCGCGAGTAGACGGGATGTTGTCGAATTATGGGTGTGAAAATAATCAAGCATTTCTGCCTGTTAGCGAGCGGTGGACAATATGGCGCCGGGTGTAGATTTAGCTTCTGGACCTGCGGTTGTCTAATAGTCCGGCAGGATGAACCTCTGTGGCCAATATTTGCGGTAAGAAAGCGTTAAAAACACCCTCACGCTGGTTGACGTTTGTATTTGAGGTCAGTACTTTAAAAATGATGATATAGCTATGTTGAGTATCAGGCTAGCTAAGCTAAGCTAATTAGCAACGCTGGTGAGTCAAACCGTAGCCGCGGTAACGAGCGATTTCATTTTATCGACATGTTTGTCGCGGAATAGGTTTATTTTTCTGTACGTATTTCGATCTGATCTTGATAATATTGTCTAGCCAGCTGTTTAACCTGTAGCATCGTGGATGGGTATTCAGACCCGCTAACACAGTTTATAGCTAACGTTAGCAAACAAAACGACGCAGCATGCAAAAAGGTGTTCGCAGGAGCACGAGCCATTTTACAGCCCACACAAGTCATATTAATACTTATGATTTGAGCGGTGTAGGTTATTGTTGTTGTTTCTTTTTCGTCCTGTTTGACATTGAACATCGTGGAGTCAGGTTCACATTCCTGTGGTCTAGCTAGCTAGCTGTCTAGCTTTATTGCTTGGTTAGTTTAGTCACTGTTTTTGTTTTCTACCTCTTCACGCATCCAGCTTTTGTGAGGTTGCGTCAGGAATGCGCAGAAATATTCATTATATTTGTTTCTGCTCGACAGCGTGTGAGGTGAAACTTTGTGTGTTGCTGTTGATATTTCGTTTGGTTAGATGCAGATGTTAAATGCACGCACATGCGCGCGTGAAAGGTTTACCTTTTAACTTTTTAGTCCATTAACTATTTGCTTGAGTAGTGAGGGAGAAAGTCGAGTCTGTCACGAGCCCTAATAAATAATCATCACTTTGACTTTAAGTGCAATAATAGAGAAATGCTTTTAGATCGACGAGGAAGAAATAATTTCGAGGCATGCCGTTATAGGAAAATAATCAACAGTGCAAAAGTACATAATTATTTTAATGATCTGACCAAGTGAAGCACAGGTAATTTTCTTCTTCTCTTGTTGTTGTTGTTTGTTATATCAATAATAATAATAATAATAATAACAACACAACATATTCTAAATTGATCTATTCCTGGTATATCACAATAATTTGGCACGTACAAATGTTCGGATTGAATTATTCATGATGGTAATTATGTTGTATTTTACATTACATATAATATCCTCTTGTTTTAAGACATGCAAAGTTTATAGTACCTTTCAAAAGTTTGCATGCAAATTTTGATTTATTTTCTACATTAGAGCAATACATAGTTTAGATTTTTTTCCCCCCAAAATTATGCGATAGAGATGGGGAGAGAAGTCAATTCAGTTTAGTTGGTGACTGACGCATATCTACACAACTATATAAAACACAACTATATTTACATTTATCATAGCGATGGGCCAGTAACCAGAATTGCCTAGTTTTCAGTTTGATTGGCCATGACCGGTGATCGACCTCAGGTATAAAGGATTCTGTACTGAGCGCAGAAGCTTCAGAGTGGTGCGACAGAAACAAATTTTTATGGTGTTACATTATCAAAAGTCTCAAACCCACTCATTACACACTTTTACACCTGTCTCAAAATGAAGTGAGCGCAAATTGGTCCAAAATCACATGCTTTATTTAGAGACTCACAGCCACTTGACCTGCGCATTCACAGTCAAGTTGAGTTTTGAGACTTTGGAGGCATTTAAGCAGGTACAACGTTTATTATAATCAAACATTTTTATTCTGTGTGGTAATAGTGAATTTTTTTCTAGGTTTGTTTAGAAATTATAATTATGGCAGATGACGGAGATATTTGCTGATCAGTAAAAATGTTGTTAATTTAAAATTTTATGTTAAACTCAAGTATTTGACGTTAGTTTTTATTGTTTAAAGGCTATCCTTGGTTTTTAAGTGAGAAAACTATTCTAATGAACACATAGAATTATGTAATTTACTAAACATCAGTATAAGAGATAAAGGTCAGCTGTTCTGGAACAGTATTCACCAGAACAGTATTGTGTCAAAACCCAACAAGCACCATGATGATGAAACTGGCTCTCATGAAGACCATGCCAGGAAAGCAAGACCAAAACTTACCTCTGCCGCAGAGAAGTTGTTCATTTAGAGTCACCAGCCTCAGAAAATTTATTCAATGTGAGTAAAACTCTTTGGTAAAAAGACCAAAATTACCTCGCCATTTACAGTGCTCCATCATAGCACTAGTCTCAACTGTTCAAATAACATTTCAGCAACTGGTTCATCATCTTTTCATACCCGAAACGGTTTTTAGTTGTCGTCTCTCCTTTGCCGAATTTGTTGTCGACTCCGTGATGTATGTTTCTCAAATATTTCAGAGATCCGTAGACACAAGAATAAGTAAACTTTTTTGAAAAATGTGCATATTAAAATGCTTCCAGTCGAGCACATTTATTATGAGAGGGGTTTGTCTGGTTATTCAATTTGTTTAAAAAAAATGTAAAAGGGAAATGTATCTTTAGGTCATATTTGGACTGGATTGTCTTATGTATGCGGATACATGATCATGCATCGTTCACAGCATTGCAGTTTGAACAGCTGGCAGCTTTCAAATGTTTTGCTGGTGATTTTTATTCCAATTTAGACAGGGCCAGGCATCATTTCCTATTTTACAGATGATACTTTTTAATTTTGTCATTGTTTGTCTACAGGCAGAATTACCTGTTTTGGGCCAAATTCGATGATCATGTGGTAAATTTAGACTGAATAGAAATGTATGTGGTTTATTATTTTATATATTGGCTTGTTTGACTGCAGCTGTTTCTTTTTGTTAGTTTTTTTTGCTGTATTTAGGCTAGTATTTGACACCACAGTCAACCCCGCCAAATTGTAAAACAATGAATGCTCTGTGTAGGCTTTGATTATTGTTTCATAGGTTTGTTCAGGCCTTGGTCGACTTCAAATCAGAAACAAGATCCAGCGTCTCTTTTTAGTCCAGTGCATCTTGGCTCGGCATGTTGGGAAACGTCCGTGATCACAGGACTGTCTGACGCAGATGAAACACAACCTGCTAGAAACTCGGTCATTCTATGATAATTTTCTTTCTGTCTAGGTGTGGGAGTTTTGTCACTGATGGGTCCGTGTAAGAAATGACTACAGATGTCCGGGTGATAAAACTAATTCAATCAGATTAGGACATATCGGACAGTTGATGAGTTCTTGCAATGTTGGAATTTAAAACAAAAATAAAAGCTGATTGTTGCTTCGATGCTAAGATAAACCTCATGCATAGGAGGGCGGTGTAGGTTGACGTGAAACTCTTGGGACGCCTACAATAGCGAAATGCAGGGGTGGGACTATGTCAGCGACATAGTTCGGCACATACCTCTGTTTTGCAGTCACGGTCTGGTACATTTTCAGAGAAAAAAAAACAACACTTTTTCAATTTTTAAGGAATTCAACTTATAAGGAGTGGAAAACTGCTCTTTATTTGCTGAACACATAAGGAACGAGCAAAAAAAGGCACATAAACTTCTGTCTGAAAAATACAAATCTATCCACTGAAGGATAATAACAGCACTGTCGGTAGCAAATAGGCAAGCGACGGTTCTATTTGTTATAGATGGTACAATTACTATTATTTATTATTATTATTATATATATATATATATATATATATTTATTTATTTTTTTTGCACAACTTGGTAACATTTATGACCTTGTCAGAGTAAAAACGCATAATGTCTTTCATGATGTCACTTGTGGTTGCACATAAGTCAACATGATATTATCGTTACAGAGTGAGGTTATCAGTATGGTGGCGCACAGCGTTATAATTAAAGTCTTACCGTTAAAGAAGTTCTACTGTGTAGCTTTATGTTAATTAACACACAGCTTTTTGTGTGTTAAATTTGACCACTCACCAGAGTTAACTGACTGATATGGTGCTCATAAAACACGAAGATGAATAGTTTCAACAGTTTGCTTGTCAAATGTGCAAAGTTTTTGAACCAATACCAATTCCATATGAGGATCTCAGGCTGTAGGGGTGTTTATCTGGTTAAGGAGGTGTTTTTTTATTTATTTATTTATTTAAAAAAAAAATTCCCCCCTTTGATTTTGGTTTAAACGTTTGCATCCTTCAGTGAAATTTAAATTAAAGATGCGTATAAGGAAACAACGTACAATGTCAATTACAGCATTGTGACATTCTTGTTAAAACATGAATTTGAAATAGCAGTTAAAGCTAGTGTGTGTTCACTCGGATCGCAGCACATCAAACTTTATAATTTTATGTTTTTTTGTTTTGTTTTTTTACGAGTATCAGCCCGCTTATCCATTCGTTGCACAACTGTTTTGCTCTTGTGGTCCTCACTAACATTAGCTTGTTGCTGCTGCTTGTAAAGTAAATTTATTAATTTATGTATCCGCATCGACTCCTGTTCTTTGCAGGCATGGACTCATCCTACTTTTTAAAATTTTTGATACAGTGCTCATATTCTCACAGTAACCAAGCTTTGCAGGTTTCTCTTGCCAAGTTATGCAAAACATCAGAGGCCCGCTGGTGTCATGCTTTGACAATTTGTGTCCATATTATTCATGCATGATATCTCTTGTGCCAGGTCACTCTTACAGCTTTTGGTCTCGTAACGGAGACTGGTAGTCAGAGAGAAATTGATACTCTACCACGCTGAAGCCAGCACTAAGTTTAATGCTTACGGATTAGCCGTAGTCAAAAGAATTTAATGTGTCGCATTCAGAAGTAAATTTTATTTACTTGTTTCTATAGGCTATATTTTGTTCACGCATTCCAAATGAATATCCAGGACCTATTGCATTTGTTCAATGCTACAGCTCTGTCTTTTGGACAATTTTCATAGAATTTATTCACATCCTGCATTAGGGTCGATTCAGGATTCTATCGCTTCCTCAGCAGAGATCAAAGCCGCAGCGAGATTACGTCAGATCGCTTTTGTTTTGCAGGAGAGACTGCCTGGGAAAGTGTTCCAGTGATTGAATTAAATAGACTGCGTGTGAGAGAGAGCATCCTCTGTCAATATCATAACACCACCACATGTTCGCAGTGGATTGGGTCACTAATTACAGTATGTTTAGATATTATCTGAGATTGCATAGGACTTCATAACCCCACAAAAGACTAAATTATGTTTAAGGAATATTCCTTGATGACACATCAAACTGGTTATTGTTTTCCAACAGTTGACATTTTTAAAATATTGTTTGTAAACTATTTTATTTATTTATTTAATTCCTGGCACTTTATCATTTACTGGTGTTTTTAAATATTTTTTTAAAATTATTTTTAATTGGTTGAACTTGTAGCACATGCACTTGACACTATGCCACGGTCTTCTTTCATATTCAAGAGGAACAGTATCTAATAAATGTTATCTGTAACAGGAACAACTGAATTATTCTGTCAACCTCTTAAACTTGTGTGAGTGGACAAAATTAGTGGTAAATTTCCTCAAATGCAAAGCATACCTCACACACTTTGATGCAAAACCATGCTTCCTATGTCATCATGTGAACACCCAAAAGTTTGTTTTACAGGATAGCTTAATGCATTACATGTAGACACGCGTGTGCAGTATTTTTGCTAAGTGATTGTTTTTGTCTTTGAGCAGGCAGGCAGAGGCCCTGAAGGCTGACATGACGGGTATGGTTGTCAGTATTTTACTACATATTGCACTCTAAGTTGATAAGTATTTCTTTTCCTTTGTATGTCACCACAATAGATTTTAAATCATTAATTCAAGTGGGTTAAAAATTACTGTATTAACTGTTTAGAGCTATTTTACACAGTCCCTCAATTTTCTCAGGCTCTCAGAATAATCGGAGAGTTGTTTCATGACCTGTCCGTGTCTCTTTTTTCACAATGAATTAAAATCAAGACAAGTCTACATTTAAGAGACGCCTTCATGAATCTAACCACTGCTGGAGTCCCTCACAGTTCAAACATCCTTTTTTTTTTCTTAAAGATTTAAGATTTTGCTTAAAGAACTATAAAAAAAACAAACAAAAAGACAGAACAGGTTTGAAATGAATCGTTTGATGGTTGAAGATTAACTTGTAATCCGAACAATGAGAAAAGAGAATGTCAAAGATGGTGGAGGCGGTGTTATGGCAGGAGCATGCCAATGGATCTGGGTCACTGGTGTTTTCTGACGATGTGACTGTTGAAAGCCTGAATTTCAATCACATTTTGAGTGTTTCATTTTCAGTCTATTTTGGTGGTGTACAGAGGCACATGTTTGTTTGTGTAAAATTATGATCCAAAAATACAAGAAATGTATAACTTTACTTGTATTCAATCTAGGATATCTGTTTTGCTTTTCGAATTAAATGGAAAAAAAAAAAAAAACCTTTCCAAGTATTTGTATCTAATAAATTTTAAGAGATCAATAAGAAATCTGCATTGTGTGCTTTGCAGATTCTAAGCTTGGCGCTGCTGAGGTCTGGACATCACGGCAAGCACTTCAGGATCTTTACCAGAAAATGCTGGTCACGGACCTGGAGTATGCTCTGGACAAAAAAGTCGAACAAGACCTGTACGGGGAAAACCAATCACCTACTTAATTTCAGATCATTTTTACAATCATTGTGATCCGTATGAGTCGGCACTAATTACCCAAACAATGAATTTGAGGACAATTTGCCTATTTTGTGATATGCTTTAACGCTTTTGTGTGTGTGTGTGTGAACTCTGAGACTTACCCAAATTCATCCCCCCCCATTTCTCCTCTCTCCAGCTGGAACCATGCTTTTAAGAATCAAATAACAACACTACAGAGTCAGGCCAAAAACAGAGCCAACCCTAATCGAATTGAAGTACAGGCCAATCTCTCACTTTTTCTTGAGGCAGCTAGTGGATTCTATACACAGGTGAGTAAAGTTATGTTTAATTTGGGTTAAAGTTTCTGGTCTCTGGAATACTTGCAATGCTATAAGAAAAAGGGATGAGAAGAAGACAATGATTATAGGGCATCTGCACACCTTTAGTGCTTGACCCCCTTACAAAATTCTTATATAAAGATATGTAATCACACTGCTCACTACATGTAGTCGCTATGTTGGTAAACGTAACTGGATGGTGTTAAATGTGAAATGTAAAGTTTTCTGTTGAATTTAGGTCTACAAAGAATGCTCCTGAAACATCTCATTTGCATGTAGTGTAAAAGCCTAGGATGGGGAAAATGGTTATGAAGTATTTGTGGCTTTACAGTCCAGTCCATCCTCCATTTATCCAACTCTTTCTTTTGTAATATTTGAATGATCTATGTTGTCTCAAATTAAGGGTTTCTGTTTTTCTCACTTTATATTTTCCAATATCAATAATATAAACAAACTGACCTAGTAAGCTAGCATGAGGATATGTTTTCATGATTTCAAATCCCAATGCTTTTCAAAAGCATTAGTGTTTATTTTATTTTATTCCCCCCCCTCAAGAAATGACACTTTATGGAAAATCTTCTCCCTCAGTTGTTGCAGGAGCTGTGCACGGTGTTCAATGTGGACTTGCCATGTCGGGTGAAGTCATCTCAGCTTGGCATAATCAGCAATAAACAGTGCAACTCCAGCGCTATTGTAAAGCCACAGCCCAGCTCCTGCTCCTACATCTGCCAGCACTGTCTCGTCCACCTGGGGGATATTGGTGAGTCTGTACTTGTGGTGCGTTTCCTTCTTGCTTTATTACTGCTGGCTGTTGAATATGGTTATAGTTAATTGTTTATAAAAAAAAGTCAAGGAAATGCTTGTTAGGAGTTTTTTTTTAAATTATTAAATTTTTTTTATTCAATATTTGCGTCCTCCTTCTTTTTATAGCACGATATCGCAACCAGACGAGCCAGGCGGAATCCTATTACAGACATGCGGCTCAGCTTGTTCCATCAAACGGTTGGTCACTGTTGGTTACTCTGTGCTTTCATCACATCTGCTTTTTATCTTTAGAAGCGTCAGCACATTGTGATTTTTATCTCTGCTGCACTTGTATATTAAGAAATGATAGACTAGTATATTAAAACATGTACACTAATAGCTTTCTGAAAAGGAGCTTAAATCATCTTGTTTTTTTGATATCAGGTCAACCATACAATCAGCTGGCCATCCTGGCCTCCTCCAAAGGAGACCACCTCACAACAATCTTCTACTACTGTCGGAGCATTGCAGTCAAATTCCCCTTTCCAGCAGCTTCTACCAACTTGCAGAAAGCTCTTTCAAAAGCTCTTGAGAGGTATGTAGATCTTTTTTGTCGTCTTCTACTTTTAATGGCTTGAGAATATCCCATCCCAACGTTTTGCTATTTGATTTATCTCTGTAGTAGTATATGCGATGTGTGTGTCAAGAAATTAGAGAAAGATATATTATGTAGTTCAGGAAGAGTTACATTTTGTTGGATTAATGATCTGACTCCACATCTGCAGCCGTGATGAGGTCAAAACGAAGTGGAGCGTGTCCGATTTCATCAAGGCCTTCATCAAGTTCCACGGACATGTTTACCTCAGCAAAAGCCTGGAGAAACTCAGTGCACTGAGGGAGAAGCTGGAAGAGCAGTTTCAGGTACATAGATGGGCAACATCCGTGCAGAGTTTGTTTGATGTAAATTTTACCCTGATGAGGGTGTACTTTACAGGAAGTGTTTAATCATATGGAGTTCAGGGGAAAATGCCACTGGATGTGCCAAGTAGTGCAACTGGTTTAGGTTGTATATGATTTTCAAATCATGCAATAAAGGAGGCCATTCTAATAATTTGTACATCCGTCGTTAACAGGTTTATTTTTTATGTTTAACAAAATGTGACACGTAAAATGCAACACTGAACAGCGTACACAGTACAGGCTATTGGATTAAAACTTGTACTAAACTCTACATGGCTCACATACAGGTAACTAAGAGAACTTTTATACAGGTAGTCTCCGAACATTCGAGTTACTAGTTTCCACAGATACAAATGGATTTCGGTTCTAGCGAAAGTAGCTCACGTGTATTGTACAAAAAAAAATTAGACACTGCAGTGGATACTTATATTTACAATTATATCCAATATTTTCAGTATGTAAGTGGATGTATAAAATGTTCAAAGTCTGTATATTGTATGTGAGGGTGTGTGGGGAGAAATGAGTCGACCTTACTGGTTTCAATGAATCATTCCAGTAGCATGATGATAGAAAATGGCTGTCCTCTAAAGATGTCCTGATGGTCAATAATCCTAATTTTGGAAAATCCTGAACTAAACTGAGTTCACAGTCCAATACTGTGGAAAACAGCTAGGTGCACAAGACTCACTTTGTTGGACTTAAGAACAAATCCGACTTGTGAATGTGCTGCTGGAACGGAACTCGCTTGTAAGTTGGGGACTATTTATAGTGGGAACCACAAAATAAAAGCCTTTAAGACTAGAAGACAAACTCGTGGTGTAATCTGGTTAACAGAAACTTCTTTCCATATGTAGGCATTATAATAAACCGTGTGTGAATGCCCTTGCCCACTGACTAATGTTCCCTATCAAGATGGACTAGGTTGATGATTCCTGGTCCTGTTACATACTTGCCCAGTTGGTTTAAATGTTTAGTCAGTGTGGTAACAGTAAACACACAGCCTCATTTTCTTCACGACTTTATTGCAGCGACTGATTCTCCAGAAAGCCTTCAGCTCTCAGCAGCTTGTCCACATAACGGTTATTAACCTGTTTGAACTGCACCACCTCCGGGACTTCAGCAACGAGAATGACGACCAAAGCTTCAGCTCGGACGAACAGATCAGCTGGATCCAGCTACTCGGCCTTTTCAGTAAGTTCCTCCAACATGGCTTATTGAAGTCCTTTTTGAATTCATGTGTGTTAACATACAGTCTAATCTGAAGTTTGGAGAAATTCATGTCTTAATTTATAATTGTTTGACTCATTATCTGTTTTATATGCTTTTAATTTTTTTAAGCTTTAGATATAAGTCTCATTGAAACTGCTGTTGCCTAAAATATTGCGAAATTGGAATACAATTATGTGTGAAACAAACTGGCTATTTTTAAGACTGTTTGTTCTAATGCACGTGGGGGGGGGGGGGGGGGGGGGGGGGGGGGGGGGGGGGGGGGGGGGGGGGGGGGGGGGGGGGGGGGGGG
>JAQMYL010000001.1:30011931-30025309 GCA_030014365.1 Clarias pachynema | reverse complement strand
ATCTCAATATCAACTGTTCAAAGGAGATTAATGCATTTTTTGGATGCCTTCAGCATTCCTTTACAATGTAGAAAGAAGTAAAAATCAGGAACCATCATGGAGTTAGAAAGTGACCCCAAACTTTTGAACGGTAGTGTATATTTCATGTTCGATTGTTTTAAAAAATGCTGAGACAAAGTAGTGTCAATGTATTGGCCATATATACCGGCCTTTTTACCGGTCCGTTCTTATGTACCATGTAATCCCTGAATGACAGGTTGTTGTGCCGTGTTCACTCAGACCTCTAATTAGTTTTTTTTTTTTTTTTTTTTTGTCGTTCTTTGACCTATTTGCTAACCTAAAAACAATTTGGTGATCCAGGTTGCTAGACTTTTCCAAAGGGCACCAGGGCATTGCAGTTGACAGAGACAGCATCATAGTTCATGCTCGTCATCAGAGACTTGTCAATTTGGGCAAGTGGGTGGCAGACAACCACCCTGGGTAAGTTGTTTTTTTATATATATTTATTTATATTTATATTAACTTAATTTCCCAGGTTTTACAACTTAATTTAATGATATTTTTTTTTTCATGCATTTTAACACTCTCTCAATAGCCTTATCCAGTGTCGCATCAGTGATGGCTTACTCATCTTCCTCACCGACATCCCTGAGCTTGCGGTGGAAGAGCCTCAGGAGAAGGAGCCTTCTGTGTTACAGGAATCCTCAAATGGTGAGCAGAATCCTAATGATGGCTCTTCTGGTCTGAAATCAGTTCTTTCCATGGGGAAGAGCCAGAGCAGTGGTCTGGACAACAGCGAGAGGCCCGTAGTCACCTTCAAGGAGAACATCAAGCCTCGAGAACAAAGCCGCGAGCAGAGCCGTAATCAGCTGCACAGGGATGGAGGAAAGGAGCGAGTCGGCTTCAGCAAGGCCACTGGAATGCCACTGAAAACTGAGCAGAAGAAGGACAACAAGAGGAAGAGTGAAGTTAAAAAGAACAGTCATGAGAAAGTGTCTGATGCAGGGAAACAGGTGAGATGATGTTTGTATGCATTTCTTCTCTTTAGAGTTTAGATGGTTTGATTTCTCATACTCTTCCCACTTCTTTCAAGGTTAAAACTCAGGCAGAAATGAGGAAAACTCCTGTGTCCGAGGCGAGAAAAACTCCAGTCACGCAGACGCAGACAACATGCTCTTCCCAGTTCATCCCCATCCATCACCCAGGAGCTTTTCCTCCTCTCCCCAGCAGGCCAGGTACACACACACACACACACACACACACACACACACACACACACCCACACACACACACGTACGTGAGACTTCTGAAAAACATGTACAGAAATTTAACTAAAAAAAGTCAACTTTTCCTGAAAAATAAAACCTATGTACAAATTCTTCTGACCTGAATGAGGGAGTTTATCCTTTCCTCTCTTCTACTGCAGGTTTTCCTCCGCCGGCGTATGTAATCCCACCTCCTGTGGCATTTTCTATGAACCCTGGCTTTACCTTCCCAGCTGGTGTGTCTGTCCCTACCTCCTTCCTGCAGCCTGCCTCTCATCCCCAGTCTCCCAATCAGGTGCAGTCTGGAAAGCCCTCACACATTCCCTATAGCCAGCAGAGGCCCTCCGGCCCTGGGTCCCTCACTCAGGGGCCTCCTCAACCTCAAGTCCCACCTCAGCCTCAGCAACAACCACCAGCTCCTTCACAGCCTTCCAAACAAACCCTTCAGCAGAGTGTGCAGCTTCAGGTGCAGCAGCAGCAACAGTCACCCACGAAGCAGAACTCTCAGCTGGGGAAGAGTCCGCCACACCACACGGGCATGCAGCAGGTACGCAAGTCGCATGTTTTCTTCTGATAATGATAATGGGTAAAAAAAAAAAAAAACAATAATTATGGCAAGTTTTTACTAAATTCATTCTCATTGTGTGATGTGATTTTTATCTAACATTTTCTGAGCATTTTTATGAATACGTTTAAATGAACTGATTTCATATGCAGTATGTCTAAGTATAGACGCTGTCTTCATGCCCATGTTCTCTGTCACTTACACAGCCATACATGCCTGTATCTGAACAGGCTGGCCAGATGTGGAGCCAACACCAGGCTCCACCCTCGATGTCCAAGATGCCCATGCCTGTCAAACCTCCATTCTTCATGCCTGCGCAGGACCACATCAAGCTCTTTGAGCACTCCATGTCCCCTGCTGTGTCCATGCAGCCAGCCCAGCCCAGCTTGGACAAGAAGGTGAATTTTCCGGATGTAAAGATGCAGGATTTTTACTGGGACCCACCATACCGTATGAGTGAGAACCGAGGCAGCATGGCAGACAGGATGGGAAAACTCCAGCCTGGAGTCTTTTGCCCCGAACAGGAGAACACGCCTAGAGTGCCGCCTTATGAGGTTTGTCAAAAATTACTTTTTTTTTTTTTTTTTTGGCCAGAGTATGATCATTTATTTCTTTTTCAAACATTAAATTTAAATTTATATTCATGTGGTAATTATGTTAATGTTTCCGTATGTCCATTTTTAAGAAGTTAATTTTTTTTTTTTTTGCACCAAAGAATTTCTCTCTTAAATCAGAGAGAACAACTTAAATAAAACCAGACATTTAAATTTATTTTATTTATTGCAGGCAGCTCCAGGGTACTCCAGTTTATTTATCTTTTTTAACATTAACCTAGCATACAAATATTGGCCATACACCTTTCTAGTGTGTGGTTGTACTGACAACCCAAAAACCACGTTAGCAGTTGATTTTGTACAGTTTGATCAGTGTTTTCAACTCTTGATAAAAGCAGTCCAAGAATGGGATGAAGTATATTTAGATGGTTGTCATGATAACCCTGGCAGCCTGGCTAAGTCTTGCTTATCTGTGAGCAACAGTGATTTCTATTTTAGGATCTTTTTTTTTTCTTTTTTTCTTCTTTCTTTTCTAGTCACTGCGATCAATGTTGAATTATATTCTGGTATTGAAAAAAGACCACAGACTAGTGAGTCTTAAAAACAAAACAGTACAAAATTGACAAAAGAAATTCTATACTGTTTATTATACAGTGGCTATTTGATCTGTCTAATAGAGATCTGTCCCCAAGCACAACACTGACAGCAGAGATGTTGCACTTGCAGTAACAAGAAACAGATCGAGTTTAATGATATTACATTTTTTTTTTGTAGCGCGTTTAACAATGGTCAAAATAAAATTATGGAAACGAGTATGAAATGTGTGTGTGGGGAAAATGTGTGAATCAAATTTATCAGATTGTCCAATGCAACTCCTGCACTTTGGAGCAAATGTTTTCCATTGTGTGGATGCCTCTCATCTTGTGGATATAGTTCTGTCCGCACTTGAGTTTTGAATTCTGTTTGTTTTACAATTAACAATCAAAATTTTTTTTTTAAATTTATTTAGGATCCTCAAAGGGTTTGAGCCTACTTTATCCAAACATTTGCCAATAATATGACAACCTAGTCTTAAACTGATGAATCCCATTGTTGTCATTAAAATGTTTTACATATGGTATCTCTCAATTAAATCAAAACTCTGCTCAGTAAATTATGTAATTTTTCGTGCACTTTTTTCAACTGCAGCTGTTTAGTGCCTCTGGCTTAGAGAGGAAGGATCACAATTCATGATAACAGTACAAACAAAAATGTGAAATGTACTAATGTGACTTGTGGAGTTGTGAATTTCAGTACTAATAGCCTGCCTTAAACATTTCCTTTTCTATTCTTTCTTAACATTTTATGACCTTTTTAGTTAGCCTGACTTTTAATCATGTTCTTGATTTACGGTATATTCTGTAAAAAAATTTTTTTTTTTAAAAATTACATTTCCCGTATCTTGACAAAGATAGTATGTCTCTTAGTCTGTTTCCACGAGTCCAGTAGAGATAAGTGGAACTACTGCTTTTCTCAGGCTCTTGTTTCTTAAAGGCCTGTTTTTTTCTCTTTCTATTTCCATCTCTCTTCTGTCTCTTTCCTTTCCTGTGTGTTTCATCTCTTACTAGGACAACAAGAGCTCTCCTCTTCTTCCTCCAGACCTGTTAAAAACTCTGGCAGACTTTGAGGAGGAGGAGGAGTTGGTCTTTTCTAAGCCTCATGATTTCTACCAGGCCTTGGCCGGCCCTCTTAATTCTGCTCCTGGAAGAAACATGTTTGTATGTCGTTTTTCCTCCTATACCTTTAGGGCAGGGCTTTTTTAAAATTATTATTATTTCCCTCTGCTTTTTACAATCTCTGTTGCTTCAGCTGAGTTTTTTTCAGAAGAATGCTTCAGGTTTAATATTTGAGAATGGTGGTAATGGTCCAAAGCTGTTTGTAGTGATGCACCAATCCCATTCCTCTGTTTTTAATATGAAGCTGATGGTGGTCCAAAACAGACTGTAATGATTCTCTGCTACTGCAGTAAAGGTACTTTAAGACAGGGGCAAAGGAAGAAGGCATTTTCTTGGAGTTCTATGTATTGTGCATGTCAGCTTAAGGTGCAGTGGCCCTAGTTGTCGGTCAATGTCACATCAATATGCACTCCACGTTCACTTTATTAGGAACACCTGCACCTTCATGTGTCTATCTAATGTGGCTGCAGAAACAGATACAGGTAAAGAGCTTCGGTTAATGTTTAGCTCGAACATCAAATTGTGAAATTGTTTTTTTGAAGATTTGAAGCATAAACTGTGGCATGGTTGGTAGTGCGTAATGCTTATCTGTTTTGTGAACCGTTCTGCATAAACTCTCTAGAGACTGTTGTGTGTGTGATCCGTGCCACACACTCCTTTTCTTCATTCTGATGTTTGATGTTAACAATAACTGAATCTCTTGATCTGTCTGCTTTATCCTGCTGCTAATATAAATTGATGGTGGGAATAAAATAGTAATAAAATGGATAGTGATGTATTTACGTTTAAAAGAATTCCAGTTGACTCTGTCTTTCAGGAAATGTACGTTTTACTGAATTTCAGCATTGGATTGGTGCATCTGCAGCTGCTTGTCATTGTGTCTGGGTTTTTTTTTTTCTTTTTCTTTTTTACACCTAAGATATTGGACATTTATTGGATATAAATGTAAGATATTGGTTACATTTTTCTGAACATCTATTTATTTCCATTTCACCTCACATGCTTAAAATTGTTTTTCTAGTTATCAAACCAGTCCAGGCTAGACAGTGGATCAGAGGTAATGGGACAGTCCTCTCTACTACACCGCTCTGTCTTTCCTATTCAGGTAAATTAATCAATTATCAATTATCAAAAAAAAAAAAAAAGCCTGAAGAACCTTGATTGCACCACTAGATGGCAGAATATTCCTTTAGCAAATTATTAATCGACACAAATGGCCGTTGCTCTTGCAATCATGCTTTTTAAAAATTTATTGATTTTTTTGGGGGGGTTCTAGGAGAACTATCAAAACAGCATATTCAGTGAGGCATATGGCAAAAATTTGGCAAGCACACCAAAGCCTGATGTGCCCATGATGCACCAGGAGCCCTCCCTTTACTCCCTGTTTGAAGGAACCCCATGGTCACCCTCTCTTCCTGCCAGTTCAGGTATGTCCTTTTTGTCAGCTGATTCTATCCAGGGGATCAGTCTTTAACCTAATAACCAATTTATTAAAAAAGTCTGAGTACTGACATTTCTTTGAGCTCTTGATTTGTGATTTTGAAGAATGTGATCCATTTCGATCTCTTGTTAAATTTAAAAATAATAGAAGTATCACAGTTGTTGACGTTTTGTCCTTATCTGCGTTGGTAGATCACTCAACCCCAGCCAGCCAGTCCCCTCACTCGTCCAACCCAAGCAGCCTTCCATCATCACCTCCCACTCACAGCCACGGCACGCTGCCCTTTTCCAATTTTGGTCCCATCGGCACACCAGACAACCGTGACCGCAGACCAGCCGATCGCTGGAAGGCTGAAAAGACTGGTAAACACTGTTAAAATCACTTTTAATTCTATTCTTACTTTTATTTAATTTCTGTGTTTAAATGAAGATATTAATCTCGGAGTCACCTTTTCTTCCTAGGTGTAAGTGGCTTTGGGCTTGATTACTTGCCTGCTGGCTCATCTGCTCCAGAGCCAAACAGCTGGCACCAGAATGCCCCAACCAATAGCTGGGCAGCCCAGGACATGCCCATGGACGACTCATCCACCGTCCTGCTTGACAGCTTCAAGGTAAATTTTCACATTTACCTGATGAGTGAAATGGATACAATTTCTCGTGCTCATCAACAATTTGAAACGAGAAGTTAGATTTGGAATGGAAAATTTTTTGCACGTATTTATATCTACAAATTTTCTCAGCAGTTTAATTGTATAAGCGAGCCTCTGTGTGTTTCTCAGTCTATCTGGTCGAGCTCGATGATGCAGCCAGGCCCTTCTGCACTGGAGCAGCTTCTAATGCAGCAGAAGCAGAAGCAGCAACGCGGCCACGGAACTATGAACCCGCCACACTGAAGAGATCTACGAAGCGGGTGCAAAGCACTTGTGCGAAAAATGATACCGAAGACAAAGAAGAGGTGCAAAACCACAAGCTCCAATCGGAAATTTGTTTTCCGGCGTTAATCTGCGTGTGGAGGCTGGAGACGGCGGCCGGCGTGAACCGACACGCTCCAAAGCAACCGCTCGTCTGAGCAACAGGGGGGGAGGCTCAGCCCTCTCCTCTCTCTTTCTCTCTGTCTCTCTATCTTTGCCTTTCTGCGCCTCTAAGGCCAAGAAGGGCATAAAAAAAAAGCACCTGATATACCGCACTGCTCAGCATGTAGCCGCTGCAGAACCGGTCACATGGAGGGTGACTTTGAGGGAACTCCCTCTCTGATCACCACTCTGCTTCCTCTAAGGGACAAAAAAACAAACAAACAAACAACAAAAAAAAAACACGTACTCCTCCTGTTTCATTTGGGCTATGGACGCTGGACCAGACCTCGACGAAACCACCCTGCTTTTACTTGCATCGCAGGACTGATTCACAGCACATGGGAGAAAATGACGATGTTTGTGTATGTATGTGTGTGTGTGTGTGTGTGTGTCTGTCTGTGAAGCGAAGAGCGGGGTTGTATGGACAGAAATGGAAGGGCAAAACAGAAGGACAAAACTGAACATATTAGCTTGCAGGAGGGATCTGTAGCTAGGGTGGGAATCATATAGTAAGAATAAAGTGCTGTGTATATTGCAGTGGGTGTAACGAGTGTACTGTACCTCCGTGGATTGTACACAGGACTTAGTTGGACATCATATGGAAGGGTCTGTTTTTTTGAGGGGGTGTGGCTGTTATCTGCTCTTCTAGAAGTGGAACCGCTGTGAACTGCACCATGATATTCTTGCTTAAAAATGAATCAAACGGAGGTAGGGGTTTAGACTATAGATATTGAGTGTAGTATCATTAGCTGCAATAGAGATTGCATTTAACAATACTGTATTTTGTGACTTGTTATGTAGCAGTTTTAGCTTTGAGACAAATATTGGATTAATATGTTCGGTAGTTTACTGCTAACGGGGGGAGCTTTATATATATTCTGCTCCCCATCCATTCTAGCTCTTCTTGTTTTCTTGAGCAACAGTTTTACCTTGTTTGCCAAGCAGCTCCATTAGTTCATGTTCTGCCTTTGAAAGTTTTAAGCAGTTTTTCCAGCTTTTTTTTTTCCCCCCTTTTTTTTCATCAGTGTATGTAGTATCTATCTTGCTTTGTCTTTTTTTTTTTGCCCTCCTCGCCCCTTCTTTTTAAAAGATTCACCAACATCATGGTTGGCAGCATTTCGAAGATAAAAAAAAATAAAAATAGCAAAAGAAATGGGTCCAGCACCAACGCTGCTGGTTCAGCATTGTGGGTGGGGGGGTCACAAGCAGAAGGAACTGTTCTCTGAATGAAGGGATGAGAATGTTTCCATAGCCGCTGACTTTAACCTGATCAGCGGAAACCTGGTAAGTTCTCCCCCCCTCTGGGTACTTAATGTTAAAGAGACTTCAGTCTTTTTTTTTCTTCTTTTTTTTTTCCTTCAGCCATCACTGTCTACAAAGCTTTTTGTGGTGTTCTTCAAAAAAAGAAAAAGTATAAAGCCCAATGAAATAATGTGGATAAATACAGACCAAGCTGCACTCTGATCAGTCCTCAGTGTCCTGTCTGGTGTTGCCTCTGTAAGGCTAGCGCTGGTTCTGGACAAGCTCATCAAGGTTGTGTGCCCACTGCTGATCCTACTGATGCTGTCAGAAGGTTTTTTTTTTGTGTGTTTGTTTGTTTTTTTCCTCTAGTCAGGTCAAACCTATGGGTTTAAAGAATTTCTTCTTTGAAAATCAATTCCTGTCTGATTTAATCTGCTGAGATGATGTTTTGAAGTTTAGACATGCAGCACTAAAAAAAAAAAAAAAAAAAAAAGTATTAATTTGGTGATGTAAAGCCTTGGTTTGTGACTCAGTTTCTGGCTGGAGGTCAGTGTTTGGATAAGCTTCAATGTCTAAATATGTTCAGCATCTTTTCCTTTTATGGCTATGGCGTACCACTCTTTGGACGGAAGGTTGTAAGGACGACAGTGTCAGGAATGAATGAAGGGAAAGCACATTTTTATTTTCATGTAGAGACTTTTATTGAAGACAACTTTAAATGATATCTCTATCTGCTGTGTGATTGTGCTTCTCGTTGCATTTAAAATGTATTTAAAAGATTTAAAGTGGCATAATAAAACAAGCTAAACTTTAAGGAAATAATTACTTTATAATGTTTTAAAATATCTATGAGCACAGTAAGGCTTCAGTCACACTTTGTCCCATTTATCACCCAAGCGTGAGTTTCATAAACGCTGCCTGAGGTTACTATGCAGATGGTTTTGAAGGTTCTCCTGAAGCTCTGCAGTTCACTGCGTATTAAATGTGAAAAAATAACCATTTCCTTCCCTAGTGGCTACGTTAGCAGTGGCAATATCAACATTCCAATAAATGTTAAAGAAACAACCAGCTTTTTACAGCCACTGTACAGTGAAGGCTACCCTGACACCATCCTCCACATTTTATGAGAACCTCTGTGGGAAGTCTGCATGAAAATAAAGGTTTTTTTGTGTGTATTTAGGAGTTAAGGAGATATCCAGCAAGTCTTTTTGAGGGTTTTGCAAGATCAGGGGGTGATGTCTCCTTCTGAGATGGGCTTGATTTATTGTTTCTGCCTCTTTTGACAGACATGAAAAGCTGAACTCAGCTATGCCTTCAATAAAATAATAATAAATAAAAAAAAACTTGTCATTTCACTTGTCATTTATTTACCAGATGTTTAATCTCATAGGTTGTGAATTGGCATGCTTATTGAATGTGATTCTTAATGCTATGTCTTCGAAGGGAAATTGAGCAACTTAAGCATTGCATAAAGCACCTTCCATATGGAATTTGATGAGTAAATTGATATCCCTGTGATCAAGTCCATGCCATTTAGTATGCATTGATTCCATGTAATATAGTCCTCTCAATATGATTATATACCCCCCCCCCCTTTTTTTTTTAAAATACAGTGGAACCTTGGATTGTGAGTAACGCGGTTTGCGAGTGTTCCGCAAGATGAGCCAAGATTTTTAATAAATTTTTACTTGAAAAACAAAAGTCTTGGTTTACGAATACCGACTATCATGCATCACGCATGCGCTTCTTGTTTCGACGCCAAGTGTCATGTGATCACAACTGAGCCAATGGTTTTTCTCTCTTGCGCTGCGGAATTGTGGGTAATCGTCTGCTCGGTCTTAGTGCATGTGTCTCACTGGTATAATCAACATCCAGGCACGTATGTGTATGTACGTGTTATACTGTTTATAACACGTGTTTGCGCATGTAAAGCAAAAGAGAGTCTCATTAGAGAGGTTAAAGATCCCTTTTCTTCATCTCCGTCAGCATTCCATTGTGTGCGTGCGTAATTTGACACTGTGTCCCTTCACTCACACACTCTCTGCTCTACACATAGTCACGGCTCTGTGATTCTTTTCAAAGGTAAAGTGCAGGGTCATTTGTTTTTATTTTTACTTTACAGCAGTGATTCTATTAGCGTGCGCTTACGCAGGAGTTGTTAGCGATGTTCCTTGCTAATTCTTTCCGTTAATGTGTGTGAGAGAAACTCAAATAAGAGAGGAGGAAGTGTTACTGTGAAAGATGACAAGAGGGGAGGGTTGATTTCTCCTCTTCTCTTACTTTAGCTTCACACACATACACAAACACACACACAGCGCCTGCGCGCACAAACGAACACTTTTTCTGTCTGGATTTATTTTTACTTTTTTTTTTTTTTTTTTTTAAAGTGAAGTGCAGGTTAATTCATTTTTATTTTATTTATGTTTTGTGTTAATTATTTTTATGTATTTATTTTTTTGGGCTGTGGAACGAATAATTTGAGTTTCCATTATTTTTTATGGGAAAATTCTCTTTGATTTACGAGAAATACGAGCCTGCTTTCGGAACGAATTGTGCTCATAATCCAAGGTTCCGCTGTAATGGTAAATTCATGTTTATTCTGTACATCAACTTTTTTTTTTTCCATGGCACATTTTCATTCATGAATGTAGATTCTAAATTTGTGTGCAATAGAATTTTTGGTCATTAGCTAATCACATTTATGTTAAAAAATGCAAATAAAGTAGTGAACTTTGCATTGGAAATTACTATTGTGCTGTATTCTTAGCTGTTCTAAATGTACATATTGTAGGATTTGTTGGACCTGATCTTTTAAGAGCAGTGCAACACAAGGACATGACTGATTAATTGAAGTGCAATTACAGTTATTAAAAATGAACAGCACATTCATTGAGAATGTTAATATTGATTTGACAGAATTCAACTGTTTTTTAAAAGTAGAAAAAAGACTCATTAATAAAAATTATGAAACCTATGTACTCCCAAGTTAAACTGGGACTTTTGATTGTACAGAATAAAAATGCACAGTTATGAAAGTAAAACTTCCTTTATTTTCCTATATAATCCCACCCTATACGCTTATGTACTTCTCCAGCATTTCCCTGGTGCTTGTAACAAGCTGGATGACATAGGACAAGAAAGAAGTACTTGCAGGACACCAGGGTCTCGACCAGTCTTTGTTTCAGTAAAACATGGTTGTCCTTGTTGCCATCAGATTCTTCAGTGCAACCTTCTTTTTTTCAATAAATTGCATGAACGGTGGTAGGGAAAATGAATAGTGCCAGGGTATGTTGTACAGTGAACAGGAAGTGGAGTGATAATGTTCTTATATGGATTAATTATGGTATTGATTGTTATATTATCTTGCTCGTGTTTAGCCAACCTGTTACTCCTGAGCATCCAATGCTATCTGTTGTACATCTTCCCATAAGGTCACATTGGTTATCATGACTAGTACATCCTAGCACAACTAGAGGGACTCATACAGTCCAGCTCTAAACACACAGTGCTTGTCTTGGGTGTGGAATGGAATGGTGTGGTAAGAGGGTTTTGACCCTGAACTATAATGACCGTCCCAGATACAAGTCTGTGATATTCAATTAAATTTTATTTATATAGTGCTTTTAACAATGGTTATTGTCTCAAAGCAGCTTCACAAAATGAAAAGAAAATTTATGGAAGTGTGTATGAGTGAGAAAAACATGTGTCAAGAAGGACAAACTCCCTGATATGGTAATAGGAAGGAACCAGACTCAACAGGGAACCCATCCTCATTTGGTTGATAACAGATTACAGGAATTATATAACGACATCATGTGTGTTTGGCTGCTGGAAGTTCAGTATAACAGAAGTTGTCTAAGTTTAACATGGAGTCCAGGTCAGCACAGGGATGGGTCAGCAGGTGCAGAGGGCAGTCACTGGGTCACTGGAAGCTAAGGAGCAGCACGAGTAGATCCAAACCATAATGAAGCAGAATCCAGCAGAAGCTGGACCTTCTCTGGATGCCTTACGATCCTCACAGGACTGGCCTTTGTCTATTGGAGCTGGCACAATCTCCAGATACCTCGCGATGGGTAGAAAAATAATATATACTGTAATACAAACATGGATTTAGTTTGTGTTTAGTCTGAGGGTTGAACACTGTAACTACAGACCCTGATAAGATGATCACTTTGGTGGATTAGGTGGTGCAGTGGATGGGCAGAAAGTGTCTTGGCATTAGGGGATATTTCCCCTAACTCCACCCCTTGACTTTTAGAAGGTTCACCTTCTAAATAATATTGGTATATTTCACCATACCAATACTCCAATGTGGACGTATTTTTGGAAAGCCAGTGAATAAGAATCACTTTTTTGTTATCTGCAATAATATTCTAATCAAAATTGCATTGTTTTTTATTATTATTCACATTATGTGCCAGTACACAGTGTATACATTCAATCGTCAATTTTATCCAATTATCTCAACATTTTTTCCCTCTACTTCTTTCTAAGAGCTTTGAAGCTTTTTACATTCCTGAAGCATAAGCATGTGGGTACCAAGCTCTGTATTACATTTCAAAGAGAATACAGACCCAGCCTGTTTCTAAATAAAGGCTTACAACTCCTGTATGGTCCTGTAATGTGGCCTTGTTTGCGTAAATCTGTTATGTTCGAATAAACAGTAATAACAGTGCTTTTTTAAACTTCAATGCAATTCGCCTTTACTTCTGATCAACATTAAACCTAAGAGCTGGCTGGAAATAAATAAAGCAGGACACCAATCAGGCTGCACACTTCTCCCAAACCTGCTATTGTATAATCATGGTGAGCACAAAATAATCACGTTCCACTGTGGAGGTGGTGTAATGGTGTGGGGAATGTTTTTTCTCACACTTTAGGCCCATTAATACAATCAGTGATCACTTACCAATAAATGCCACAGCCTATTAAAGTGTTGTCAGAGAAGTGTCTCAGTGGTAGAGTGGCCAGAGAGTCTCATCAGATCTAAGAATTTTGTTTCTCATGGTCGGAGAGTCCTTCAGGTGCCTTTGGGCAAACTCCAGGTGGGCTGCCATGTGCCTTTTACTAAGGAGTGGCGTCCGTCTGGCCGCTCTACCATATAGGCCTGATTGGTGGATTGCTGCAGAGATGATTGTCCTTCTGTGGAGAGAGGAGAACCTTCCTGAGGACCTCTGGAGCACTGACAGAGTGACCATCGGGTTCTTGGTCACCTCCCTGACTAAGGCCCTTCTCCCCAATCGCTCAGTTTAGATGGCCGGCCAGCTTTAAGAAGAGTTCTGGTGGTTTCGAACTTCTTCCACTTACGGATGATGGAGGCCTCTGTGCTCATTGGGACCTTCAAAGCAGAAGAAATTCTTCTGTAACTTTCCCCAGATTTGTGCCTCGAGACAATTCCATTGACTTCATGCTTGGTTTGTGCTCTGACATAAACTGTCAACTGTGGAACCTTATATAGACAGGTGTGTGCCTTTCCAAACCATGTCCAATCAACTGAATTTACCACAGGTGGACTCCAATTAAG
>JAQMYL010000001.1:29967753-29978492 GCA_030014365.1 Clarias pachynema | reverse complement strand
TTAGCTGGTGGTAAGGTTTTTCACTTGCCTGTTGTAACGGATGCTCCTGAGGTGCATGAAAGTGACGCGCTGTCACGTGAGTTTCCCTCTGTTTTTAGTACCTGTGTGGTGACGCGCGCTCAGGCTCGTAAAATGAAGGATGTTGACGATCTTTCTAATTCGAAATACACATTCATGTGTAGTGATAATCCAGTATTTGAAGACGAGAATTTGTCTTCCAGTCTACATGTTTCACCGGAGGATAAGGCCTCCTCCGTACAAGATGATGTCGCTACATGGGGTGTTGGGCGAGAGCAGCTTGTTGCCGCTCAGAAATCTGACGCGTCTCTCTCTCGTTGTATTGCTGCAGCTGTACTGTAGATAGTGCTGAGTTACCTCAACACTCAGTAGCATATTTCTTTGATGATGTTTTGACTACGCTTTTGTGTTTGCCCTCTTTGTTTTGTTGGTTTGGTTTGTAAATACTTTTGTATATATTTGTATTTAATTTGTTATTGAGTGGCTTAGTAAGGAGTCAACGGTTTGTGGTTAGTTAGGGAGTAAGGGAAGAATTTTGTATTTCTGTTTCTCTATTTTTGGTGCAGGTTAGTTGTTTCACTTTGGTACTAGGTAGAGGGAATTTTGTTTATTGTTCTGGACTTGTCGGCTTCTGAAGCTTACAGTCATCTTTTGGGGATTTGCTTATTCACCTTTTTGTAAATAAACACTAAGCAAACGCACTTTTGGTCTTACCCCCTTCTTTTTTTTCACTCCTGTTACGGCCCGACCTAGACCGGGGCGTAACACATATGGATGAGTTAAATTAGATGATGTGCAGGGCAGTCCCAATTTCCTGATTCCAAATAGTTAAATCTTTGTGTCATCAGACCAGAGGATTTTTTTCTCATGGTCTGAGAGTCAACAGGCTCCCAGCAGGCTGTCATGTGCCTTTTAGTGAGGAATGGTTTCTGTCTGCCCACTGTGCCATATTGAAAGCTGCAGTGATGGTTGTCCATCTGTAAGTATCTCCACAAGGGAACTTAGGATCCCATTTATAGTGACCCTTTGGTTATCTTTCTAACTGGGGTTCCTCATCCCCAGTTTGGTTAGGTTTGGTTTGGGGAGCAAGATCTGTGTAAATCTGTTGGTTGTTCCAAATCTGTTTGGGAATGATGGAGGCTACTGTGCATTTGGGCACTTTCAATGCTTTTCTTGTATCCTAGCCCAGATCTGTCTCAATCCTATCTCGTGGGTCTACAAATAATGGATCTCATGGATTTGGTATTACTCTGGCATGCCCAATTTATTTTGTGATCTTATATAGATAGGTGTGCACATTTTCTAATGAAGTCAGTTAGTCATGGGTGGACTCCAGTCAATTTGCAGAAACACCTCAAGGACCACTGATAGTAGTAGGATTCACCTTGCTTGATTGGTTATGTGCAAGGCATGTGCAATGGCTCTAATAAATGTTCTCTCATTTCTCAATTTGAAAATGGCTTGTTTTCCCCCACATACAGGGTTATAGACTTTGATATTGGTTTATCCTTTATGTTTGTCTTCATAGGTGAAAAAGAAAGCTTGCACTAAGATTGAACATTTAAAGTTATGCATTGTTTACACATCAAGTGGACACAACTGAACAGCAAGAAACACCAAACAGTCACTTGAAAAATGGGTGGTTCAAATTATGGTGGAGCTATGTTCTACGTTGTTTACATAGTTTTGGACCTAAATATGGGAATATATGATTTATCATATATTCAGGCTAATAAATTCATATGCACTCTGGAATCCAAAGTGTATGTACTGTATCTATAAGAGCTTCCATGCCTTAGGAGAAAAGTTATAAATCAATTCATCTAATTTGTGAGACTGGGTGATACAATAAAATATAAAGGTTGCCCTCCTGTGGAATTCTGTGGTGCTTCTAGGTGGAAACACCTCCACCAGAGACTCCAGCTTCACTCCACTGACAGAGACAGCTTTCCTAATAAAGCTTGAGTCTGTTGACATTGACTGTCTTTACTCTGATGCCTCAGCACACTACAGTGCCTGAGTCACCTGAGAAAGTACAGGTGGCTTTGACCTTTCTTATACAGAACATCAGTGTTTTTATTTTAGTCTAGCTTACTGTCTATGTGAACACCTAAATACTTATAGTTTTCCACAATTTCCACTTCAGTAACCATGATGCTGATGGGATCAGTGGGGGTTTTCTGCTTCCTAAGATCCAACACTAGTTCTATTGTCTTTGCAAAATTTAGTTGTAGGTAGTTTTGTCAGTACCACTCTACAAAGTTGTTCAACACGCTTGTGTACTCACCCTTGTCACTATTCCCGATACAGCCCACAATGGCCGAGTCATAGGAAAATGTTTGCAGGTGACAGGATTGTTAGCATCTGAAGTCAGGTGTGTTGAGTGTGAACAGAAAGATAAAGTCCCCTGAGGGTCCCCAATGCTGCTCACTATGGTGTCTGACACCAGCTGGATGAAGGTTGGACAGAGACCACATCATCAAACCTGTTAATAAACAAATTTATCTCTTTGGTCGCATGTAGGTCTACCTTCATCACCTGATCAGTCTTTTTAACACGGCCAGTGATGGTTCTCATTCCACAACACACCTCCTTTACGTTGTTTTGTGTTTACTTTTACTTACCATCATACATTTTTCCCCCTCAGCTCTGTCCTTGTTTCCACTCCTGAACACAGCCTTTTTCCTGTTCAGTGATGTTTTGATGTTCTTAGTCACACAGGGTTATTATTAGGAAAACAGCATACTATCTTGGTCATCATCATCATTATCCCATGGTTAGGTATGGGCTAGTCACTGGTTTTGGGTGCGATGGAAGGCCAGCCTTGTATGTTTTTGATACCCATGTCTGACATTACCATGTGCTTGATGAACCGGTTGTTATCCATGCAGCAGATATGGCAATAAATTAAAGGTTAAATATTTAATTTCATGTAACATTAATTAATATATAAATTAAACATCATTTCAAAAGCGTCGGGTTCCACCTTAGCAATAAAGTGCAGAGATGCCTAATCAACTACAGCCCTATCAGTTCAAGAATCATCTCAACGAGATTTATTGCCAGATCGTTCAACATCTAAGTAATCCACATCCATGCTCCAACAATTGAATCTCTGATCTGCTCTATAGCCAGAGTGGGGAGAGCTATAGAGCTGTAAAGAGCTTCCTTTACATTAGCATACAGCACATCCAGAGGTTTATTTTCCCTCACCTTGCAGTGCACAAACTGCTTAAAATTGGGCAGGGTTGACTTCTGGATGAGATGTCATAGCTCTCGCCCAGAGAGAGCTATGAAGCCTTTGCATTAAGAACAAAACAAAACAAACAGAATAAACAAACAACAATCACAAATACTATATATAAAGATCATGTTGACTTTGTTGTTTTTCTCTGATTGATATTAGCAAAATACTTGCTTGTCCTATTTATTACTTCTTTTTGTGCACATCAGCGATCATCATCAAATATCATCATCATAAAAAAAAAATTATGGCCTGTGATGCTTACATTTGTTTCAGGTTCCTGGCTAATGATCTGTAGGGATTATTCCCAAAAGTCGAATGGGTTTGTTTTGTGTAGTTGATAAATTGTATTACTTTTCTCTACAGTCATGTCTAATGATTTTCTTTGTCTTTTTTATCATTGACAAAATGATGATGATTATTATTCATTCATTATTCATGTACTGCTTATATTGTTATTATTGCGGAAGGTCTGGAGTCTATCCCAGAAGACTTCATGCACAAGGCAGGGTACACCCTAGATATAGTATCTAATACACACATCGAGTCACAGTGCAACACTACATCATCATGCTGCCTATTATTATTATTATTATTATTATTATTATTATTATTATTCCTACTTTTAGTACTACTAGCACTACAAAACAATATACACAACAGTGTGTATTGTGCATAATCAAGATTTCATCATGTATGCTCCACTGGAAGTAGAGTTTTTGTTTAGTGTTGAGTCATTGTGGGGGTGGTCGTATACCACAGTGATTTCTTTCACTAATGGGTTTGTACAAAAACCTCAGAGAAGAGTGCCATAGTGTTCATACGTCATTGTTACTTTTTAATCAAAGTTTCACCCTGGTTTATCTTAACATTTTTTCCTATTACGTTTTTGTATTTCATCCAGTCCAAAATGGATTATTATGCATTTGTATACAGAGGATTTTCTTACTTTTCTCTGGAATGGAATGTGAGTCGATTCTGAAATCGATCCATGACTTGATATTTTACTAGGAAATACTTTGTATGTATGCATTTTTATAGTGAAAGTCAGACTGAACTGTCTGTGAGATTTTGTGCTGTGTATTATCACTGTGTACTACGCTGACTACCACAGTGATTCAAACACAGCTAATCTCTGTACAAAATATCCGTATATCATTTTCTTTATTTTGAAGAGTATTAAACAACGAAAGACGCAGGTCTGCTGGTCAATAACAACAGCATTACTCTACAAAACATCATGTGCATTTTTAGACACTGGGAGTTTTTACTCTGAAAATGTTTTAGTGCTTGCATGAAGGATAAGTGAGGAAGAAATGGAAGATTTTTTACAAACTTTACAAACTACACAATGCATTCCTACTGAACGTTCAAAAATAACCATTTAAAGTTAATATGTTTAAAGGCTTTTGAAATGCAAAATATCTATGACATCTCTTTATGTTAATAATTTATGTTAATCTTTAGGTAAATTTTTTTAACATTAGTTATTTGTTTTTCAACCAAGCATTAAAAATATTCAAAATATTCCAATATTTTTAGTCTTTAATTTGGTGTAATGTAAGCCTAATTTGTATTTTTTCTATAATAATAATAATAATAATAATAATAATAATAATAATAATGATAATCATAATAAATACAACCTATTGTATATATATTGTACTAAAACAGTTTTTAGATTTCTTTTTGCTTAAACCTCGTGTTCTTGAGTCATTATTGGGGCACAGGGTATTTGTAAAGGCTAGAATCACAGTGACACTGATGCTCTAACATTCGGAAAGCCGATAACTCTTCGCGTTGAACCAAGTAAGTAATTTTTCACATTGCTTTTCTTGTTGTTGAAATGTGCAAATTGCAAATTGTTATTTTAAAAGGTTTCCATGAAAATTTTGCTTAGCTGTGATAATTCTTAAGGGATATGTGTAAAATACAACATGACCTAGTATGCAATGTTTAGCTGCAGATGTTGTAACCTGGCAAATGGTTAATCTAACTGAACTAAAGACAAAACCAGTTTTAAGATTTAAGTAATGTCAGGTTTTAGCTTAGAGACTATGAAATTGTGGACTTCTATGTTCTGATAGGTTTGTTAACAACTTGAACCATAAGGTGCATTGCCTTTGTATGTAGAAAGTACTAAATAATTTTTGTTAATGTACATCTGTGAGATGCACAAAACTGAAGTAAAATGTTAAAAGTGTTAAAGTGATTCCGGTGCAAATGTATCTCCTATAGTATAGTTTAAGTTTAATGTGAAAAATAAGACATTTAAGATATATGTTTTACATTCTTTGCATTTGCCTTTAAAGTAGTATGATACAAAATTAACGTAAAATGCAAGTAATTCTGGTACATAATGTATACAATTTACATAAATGTACTTTACATGACATATTACATAAAATGTAATTTGTTATGTTTTGAGCTAATTAGAAAAGACAAATCAAACTAAACTTAAACCTTGAGTCCAGAAAAATGAAACAAATAAAACCAGTCTAAAAAACACCTGAGAAGATTGTACATTAAAATAGATATTTGAAATCCAGGCAAATTTTTCTTCAACTTATATTATTTATATAATAATTAAATGTGGATGTAGCTTTTAATTGACAAAACAGTTAATCTAAGATTAAATCTAATAAAAATAGCACAATAAGTTTCCATTAAATATCAGGTGATTTGGAATAAAGTAAAACTAATATACTAATGCCAATACTTATGTTAATACAACATAACTGATACTAATTTGGTATTAATGTGATACTTGACTTTACTTTGTGGTGTGCCTTTTCCTGAGTTAATTTTGTGAAATCTAAATATTGAAATGTTAGTTTAGAATAGTCTGCAGACTAAAATATCAATGAGAATTAATAAAAAAAACTTAAACACTATTATATCTCATATTATATAATATATATCATAGTACTATTATAGTACAGTTTAATCATAGTAATATATGTTTGCGTACAAAAAATTGTGTATTCAGGTAGACTTTAAAATCTGTGTTAAAAAAAATTAAGACCAGTACTTTTTCCCCATGCCCATCAACTAGGACCATGATTATTTCTGTAACCTGTAATTAATGTTTCTTGTCTGTAACATTATAGTCTATGTGCCTCAGAAAAAAAGATTTAATTGATGCAATTGATTTAAAATTCAGAATCCTTACAAGTTAAAATTATTGGTTGCACAAATGTATTTTTTTGTAAATGTATCTTATTTAAAAAAAATATTTTTCTTATCTATCTGTACATATCAGATAATATAGGTAATATTCAACAGTGACAAATTTGTACTACATCAGTTTGATGTAATTTTTGATCACCATTATGCCATCCTTCTATTCCTTCATAAATGGGGCTAATTTCACCAAGACTATTTCATTTTGTTTGGCTTAACATGACCCCTTCATTTACCAATTACTTACTAAAACAGAAAGATTTTTTTCTTACCAGGATTTTCTGAGTTGTCCTGTGCATATTTCTTTAAAAAGCCAGCAAATTTACTTCATAATAAAGAGGCATATAGTCTAGGAATATATTCTATCCATCTTTATTATTGATACTTAGTTTTTAATTAGTCCCCAAGTAAAAGAGTAGAATAAAAATATGTATTACAGAAATACTGCTTTCACTGTTTTAAATATATATATATTTAATTATATATATATATATATATATATGTGTGTGTGAATTTTATTTGTTTGTATCTTATATAAACATGCATAATGAATAAAACAGTCATTGATAAGAAAGTGTGAATTTAGACTTTTTTTTGTGTTTATATTTAAACAAAAAAGATTAGCAGTAACATTTTCCATTGAGTGATTGGTGGAATTTTTGACCTCTCAACTACTTATACATGCGGCATTTGCTTAAGGCATTTATAAATATTAAGTGCAAGGTACTTGATGTTATATTCATTCACTATCAGAAGAATGCTCAATGCTTAACACACCTGTATTATGAAATTACCAGTGATTGTTCCAAAACTGATGTAAAATTCACAAATACCACTTTCCTCTAAAAGCAGAAAGACAAACCTAAAAAAAAGCATCTGCTACTTCCATTTTTATCTGTATGATCTGATAAAATACATGATAAAAATGCATGATTTGGTCTAAAATGCATGGAAATTTGCACATAACCATTAAAAAAACCAAAATTAGCACCAAAATGTCATTTAGACGTTAATTAGTCCTTGTCAGCACATTTTCTACTTGAAACAAAAGTGCATATTTGCACAAAAGTCTCTGAGGCACACTACTTTAGGCTGAACTCCAAGCACTTTTATAATTTTTTATAGCCTGCTTATCATAGTTTGATTAAGTTATTTCAGATTCATGTTTATCTGAATAAGTAGAGCTTGTGTATACATAACATATGTATGTACATAATGAGCTAGATAGGGGGAGTTTAAATTCAATTCAATAATATTTTATTTGTCTTATTAGTTCTTTTAGCATTAGACATTATAAGAAAACAGAGATAACAGAATCCCAATGTAGATTTAGATCCCTAATGAGCAAGCAAGAGGTGAGGAGGTGATGAAAAAGAAACCAGATTAAAAAAAAGGAAACCATGCTCTTCTAGGTAGTGGGATCTTATTAAATAATTTGTCTTCAACAATTGCACACTATTAATTTAAACAGGACTAAGCGTGTTAAGTCAAAGTCAATTTAATTTATAAAGCACATTTAAAATAACTAAACAATAGACAATAAAACAGTACACAATCCACCTTCATGATTATTTATTATTAATTATTAATAGGTCTTCATTAATTATTTAAAAAATCAATGTGTTTCTTTTTCTTCCTTTCTTTTTTTTCAGAGGATGTGCCTCAATCAAAGCCTACTCTTTCAATATTAAGTTCAATAAAAAACGATGAGAAGCTGTGTCTGGCTGCAGGGTTCTCCCCCAAAGAAGGCAGCTTGTCTTTGTCCCTGGAAGGAAAAAATGTTGTTAAATCTGTTGAAAATGCCTTGCTGTCCACAGATAGAACCTATTACTATGCTGCATTTTCCAATAATGAAATTGACAAATGTGAAATGAATGGTGTAAACGTAACTAAAGATCAAGGAACAGGTAAGTGTTCATACAGTAATTTTTTTTATTGATTTTGTTTCCAAAATAAGCACGATAGATAAACCTAAATGATTATACACATTTTCATGAGAATCTTCATGGTAATTTTCTCAGCAAAAGCGCCAGCAGCACCCCTAACCTGTGAAACAACTAATGCCACTTTGCCAAACAATACATCTTATACTACCATCACATCTCATGGTCAGTATGTACCAAAATTTGATGACTGTAAAGACCATGGTTAAATGTTATTTGCTTTATATAATTTCTTTTTTCTTTTTTAGGTGATCCTAAGGGGAACACCATGCTACTGATTGTGACTGGCCTCAGACTTCTCTTGGCTAAAGCAGTTGGTGTAAATATAATGATGACAATTAAAGCATTTCTTGCCTAAAGTTAAACAAATGCAGAGCTTTTGCTTCAACCTCTTGCTTAATATAAGGACGCTGGTATACAACTCCACATTAAAACCTCCAGTGAATTCAATTTGATTCTGTTTATATACTGTAAGTCGTGAAGGATGAAATTAAAAGCTGAGGCAGGTAATTTAGATGTTTGTAAGTGTTTATTGACATTAAAAAAATTTTTATTTGTTGTTTCTTAAAAGTATATTTTCTATGTTTTACTGTCTTTGGTTTTCTGCATAAATTTCTACCTAAGTGCTTAAAATGTATTTTATGCTAGTTTGATTTATATTGATACATTTGTCAAGTCTTATAAAAACAGATATTTTTAACAAGTAGTTCGTTTCTATTATATTGCTATGTGATATTTCATTTCAACATTCTTTACTTTTATTCTCTACTTGAACCCTTCTATGTGCTTTATTTATCTTATACTGTATGCATTTATATTGTTATCTATTCTATATAATACAGAGTGTGCAAATTAGATTTTTAAAAAAAGTGACATTAACACATGGTTTGCAGACAGGCAGCAGTTTTGCAAGTTGTTGCATTAACCACAGGTTTAACAGCACATAACCCTGCAAGGCACAATGTGAAACTCACAGATCATAATCTACCACACATTTCAGTTTGAAGGAACCACTGTGTTTCTTTATTAATCACAATTCTCAAGTGAGCACACTGTCTGCAATAAATTTAAAAAGCAACAACACTTATGCAACACTTAAGTGTTCAATATATTGCTGCAATAAAATAAAAAACAATGCTTAATTGTTTTGTGTGTGTGTACGCGTTTAATAGAAGGTATCTAGCAAACAATTTTTATTTTATTTTTTTAATTAAAATATTATGAACCTTACTAAAAGGAACAATCAAGATACACATGTGTATAGGCTATAATGTAAGGGACTGAATATGCATTTTTAAAATGATGAAGTATGCATGAGTTAATATAGCAATGAAAATGCTTTTTGCCAAATGCATGATGTTTGGTTTTGTTGGCTCCCTCTTCTGGCTGTGAAGACCGAAAAGTCCTGGAATATGCCTAAATTTACATTAACTAAACGTTTAATTAATTCACTAAAGTTTACTTGATTTTGCGAGATTCTAATTTTTTTTGTTGTTCACACTTATAAACCTAATTGCACAGAACTGCACAGATTAAAATGTCGCTCTGGATAAGTATTGACATTTTTTTTTTTAAATACCAAAGTTAAAAGTATACTGTATATACACCAAAGCAATACTTAGGTATAGTAAAGAAGTTCAATTACTTTTCTATCCTGGGTACACAGTATGTACATAACATCCTGGGTGTATTCTCTTCTCAGATCCACTGTTTTCAGGACAATCTTCAGATTCGCTGTAACACTGGCCAGGGTAAAGCATCTTAGGCATAAACATTTATGTCTATGGCAATGAGATCTTTTAGCCAGCAGAGGGGTCTACCTTCCACATGTGCACTCAACACAATTCACCAGGGGGAATGAGACCATCATTAATTGCAGTGATATATTATGCAGTGGCATATTAATGAGAGTTGATATGAGTGCAGCTGGAACTCCAGTGTTGCTTTGGATTTTTAAACACTTTCTTGTAGTGTTCACTTACACCACCCTGTGAGTGTAAAGTTTGTGCAAATGTATGGGCACATTTAATCATTCTCTAATGTCGTTTCTAACCTCACAACTGCAGTATTTGATTGTGGATTGTTTCTTAATCCAACAGTATTTAAAATTCAATCAGTACTGTTGTACTCAATCAAATCATCCAAGCATCACACACAGGAACAAGTGACTATTACGGTATGATTGTAAGTGACTGTCACTGCTTGGGGCAGTGGTGGCTCAGAGAACTAAGGCACTGAGTTACAGTGGAACCTCGGATTACGAGCATAATTCGCTCCGGAAGCAGGCTCGTATTCCAAAACACTCGTAAACCAAATTTAATTTTCCCATAGGAAATAATGGAAACTCAAAT
>JAQMYL010000001.1:29943378-29954562 GCA_030014365.1 Clarias pachynema | reverse complement strand
AAGAGAGCAGAAAATGCAAAACCTAAATCTAAATACAAGTAGAATAGGACATTGGACATTGTGAATTAATATTTGTAGATGACACAATACCTTCTATAAATTTAGGGTGTAATATATGTAATGTTTACCATAGAATTAAAAGAAATATATACAACAGAGTAAGACAGAGTTATTGGTTAGGGACAGACAAGTGTGTGACTAATACTGGAGGAAACAGAATCTACTTTGGCTCTGGAATAAACCTTATTGTAGAACAAAGTAAGTGTAACTTTTTAACGATTTGTAATGTTTTTAAGTAAATATGTTTAAATTTTAGAACATATTTCTGCATGAATGTGTATTGTATGTTTTATTTATTTTCTAATGCAAACATAGGAGGCAATAGAGAAAATGTAATGAGGTGTAACAGTGTGTGAATAATAACCTGGGAAAAATTCTCTTTGGCAAAGGCATAAGGCTGCTGGTACAGTCAAGTAAGTGTTTGCAGACTATTCATTTCAGAAAAAACATATCATAACTTCAGATAACTTCCTTATATCTCAATAAGGGCAGCATGGAAAAGTATTTGACATAGACTGTAAGTGTGTGTGAATGCTGCAAACAAATTGATATTTGGAACTGGAACAGAACTCATAGTTGAGTCCGGCAAGTATTTATAATTTTTTCTATTCAAAATTAGTGTAATCACAAAAGGCAAAAAACAAACAAAGCATACAATAACTTCAAGTAAGTCAGCTAAACATGATTATGATTCATTGCAGCATTATCTATAAACTTGTTTTAAAATGTAATTGTAAAATATTCCTTTAGTCTTAACTTAATTTAAATTTGAAATTCACAGCAAAAAATTAACCGGAAGCATTTTAGATTAGTTATTTTATATGTAATAATATAATATTTTACATATTTAAAAATATTTTGTAACATTTTCATATATCTGTCTATATCTCCATGACCATGATATGACAATTTAAAGATGTAAAATCAATTCCAAGAGTATTTTCCTTGCTACTGAGCCCTAGTTACCCGACATAACTACAAACAAACAAAAAAATCCCTAATGTACCTTAAAAGTTAAAAGTGACCTTTGTAAAGGACATAAAACTGGTTTATTTCAAATAAAACATTTTCCACATTTAATATAGCTTTTTACACTAATGAATGTGAAGTTCATTAAAAAACTTCAACAGTAAAAAAAAATGTCTTTTAGTAGGTAGAATTTTAATAGTACATAAACAATTGTTTAGCTTTCTTTTAGCACATTGAGTTAGTGTTATGTACCTTTTCATTGTGTGAATACTGGAAGTGGGAATCGAAAGTTAATATTCGGATCAGGCATAAAATTAATAATTAATTCCCGTAAGTATAAAACATACTTTTACAGATGTTTATTGTCATGCAATAAACTTCATTACCTTTGATATAAGTTTAAAAAGCAAATTGATACTTTTTTCAGTCTAATTGTTCTAAATATTACCTATAATATTAATATTATTTTAGTATTGTTATAGTCTTATGTCGGTTGTGCTCATACAGCAGTATAACAAAAATACAAAGTACAATAATACAACAAACAAAAAAACTATCATTACTTAACTCATGTTATAACATTTCTATAATATTTAATTAAATATAGTGCTTTAATTGCTTTGTTATTTCATTGTAAATAAGTTATTTTATAGTTATATACAGAAATAATCAGATTCATTTAGTGTTGTAAAAGGCAAAACATTTATTTGTCAATACATAAAAAATGTAGCAGGATTTACATTAATATTTGAAAAAGGCAGAAACCTTGCATAAATGTTATATGGCATAAAATTAATCATTCATTATCATTAACATAACTTAAGGAGATTAATTGAAATTTGTTGATAAGGGACTTAAACATCTGTTACTTATTCTGGAGAAATAAAATAACTACTTTGGCTCTGGAACAAAGCTGATTATAGAAAAAACGATGTGCATTTTTAAAAAGCATGAAAAAGCATTTTTTCTACTTAGTAAATTTGTTATGTAACTTCCTAACTATATTTTTCTTAAATACAAGTAACTAGTAACAATATTAACAATAACTTTTTTGTAAATATTTGTAATTTTTAAGCATTGTAAAACTCATAATGCTCTGTAAACTATAATATAGCTCTATAATTATTAGCCTCACATAAGGTGTTTAACAATTCATGTGTAGAATGCACAAAACCTGGAGCAAAATATTCACTGTACCATGTTCTCTGTACACACAGAAGAAAAAACCTGAAAAGAAAAGAATAATTCAGATAATTTTTACTTACATAACAACAGGTATACAGTACAACTAACCAATTGATTATAGTGCTTTGAATATAAATGTTTTCATTATTAAACTTCATTAGTTAATGCTAAATAATATATTTAGTTACAGTTATGGTACAGTAATGCAGTAACAATACAGTAACATGATTGAGAGCAAAAAATGCACATGTATTTGTCAAGCCTTAGGAAACTGTGTGACTGCAAGTGGGGGGCAATATAAATTAATATTTGGAGAAGGCACAAAACTTACAATAAATTCAGGTAGGATATAAATAATCTTTTATATTAAATGGTCATATGAATACAGAAATCTTGAATTTTTATCCACAATGAATCTTGTTAAAGTGTTAGTATAATACTGTAAATTCACTATAGAATGCATATGTTTGCAGTACATATTATATGTGTACAGTAAAATGTAATGTCATATAAAGAATAGTGAAAAACATAAGTTATTGATAAGGAACAAAGTAGTGTGTGACTAATACAGGAAACAGATTCTTCCTTAGCTCTGGAACAAAACTGGTTGTAGAACAAAGTAAGTGAAATTTTCAAAAGCATGACCTTTATTTGTTCAAAGGTCAGTTTGTTGTGATGCTAAATACTATTATAGAATGTGTTTTGGTCAGATACATATAATCAAAAATCAAATGTAAACATTTTTTTTATTTAGCATGTAATGACAAAAAGTTTAAGTTAATTTAGACAAAAATCTATTAAGTATATTGTAAGCTATAAAGACAAGTATATAAGGTTCAGTAGTGGGTTTAATGACTTTTGGCAAAGGCATAAAAGCTCTGGACCATTTAAGTTTCTATTTGCTGTAATTATGATTTTTTTTCTTTGTACAATATATTACAAGAATTTAACTAAATTCATCATATACATTCATTGCCTGTAAAAGTGCAAAAAATTATTGTTTAACAAGTGGAAATTTAATAGAACATATAAATAATTTAAAATATATTTTTAACATATAATCATATAATTTATATAATAATTTGGCATTACTTCATTCATTTAAAACAAACTTTTATTATTTTTTGTTATGCGTTTAATTGTCAGGTAAAATTTTATGGATGTAATTAGGAACATGGAATGGACATAATATTAGTAATTGCATAGTAGTTAATGACCAATAACATAACTATTTAGTATAGTTATAGTATTTATTAGTAAATAATAATGAATCTTTTCCTTGTTTTTTCCCCTGGTTGTGTGATGAATTTAAATAGTTAAGCAGCATTCTGTAAATCCATACAAGTAAAACTGTATATTTAAAGGAATTTAAAGGAATAGATATAGTTGGGTAAAAGAGTTATTGATAAGGGACAGAGCAGTGTGTGACTAATACTGGAACTGGCAGGATCTACTTTGCCGCTGGAACAAAACTTACTGTAGAAAAAAGTAAGTGCAATTTTAAAAATTCTATTCAAAAGTCTTTAATATTTAAAAAAAAAGCCTTAAATTCCAGGTCAGATTTCTGCATGACCATTTCATGCATGGGCTGTTTGATTACTATTGTAAAATAGACATAATATTAGAATTTAAAAATTACATAAGGCTAAATCCTTTTTTGAGTGCAAATTGTAGGGTACTGAGAAAATGTAATAAGGTTTAGCAGTGTGTGGATAGAAACCTGGGAAAAGTAATTTTTGGCAAAAGCATAGAACTTCTGGTACACCCAAGTAAGTGTTTTTCTGTTTTTAATTTTAATACATTCCATATGTAAATCTAAATAGTGCATAGTCTTTGGATCAGGCACCAAATTATTCATCAAGTGTGCATGAAAGGGCAAAAGCTTTTTTCTTTAAGAAATTTGAATAGTATTTACTGTATATGTAGTTTTCCAGCGTCTGTTTACTACATTGACTTAATGTTATGTAGCTTTCCATTGTGTGAATACTGGAGGAAATCAAAAGTTAATCTTTGGATCAAGGATAAAATTGATAATTAATTTGAGTGAGTATAAAACACACATTAATATTTTTTGCACTTTATGTTTTGCATTATATTGCAAGATTTTATTTTAATGTAATTTTCATAAATGTTATTATGAAATATCTTGGGCCCAAAAAAATATATATACATACTTCAACATAAAAAATATATGCCTCTCTTTTGATAGTCACACAATAGCATCAACGATGGTGTGATTACTGATCAAAAACTTCCATAGATAGCTGCTGAAATGTATATAAACATTTTTCACGGGCCCCTCTGTATAGTAAGCAACTACAGAATCTACTTTGGGACTATACTCTGGAACAAAATTAATTGTAGCAAAAAGTAAGTGTAATTTTAAATGATCCTGTCATGTATGATTTATAATTATCTAAACAATCTATTACATACATTAGGAGTTACAGAGAAATGTTATTCCACTTTAACAGTGTACATCTAATACCTTTGCAGAAAAAATTACTTTTGGCAAAGCCATAAATCTGCTGTTGGAATCAAGTAGGTTTTTGCTATAAATGAGAGATTTTTCAGAACATTCATTATATAAACACCTGATAGAGAAGTGGGATTTCACTGATATCACATTTTTTAAAGAAATGCATGTAAATTCTGGTGTTTCTGTTTATCATTTTAAAACCCTGATTTTATCCTTTTGAAACTCCTCATGAAGATTAGTAGTTATGAAACAGGTGACAGGTCTAAACAGTAAAACCTGAATGATAAAGACTGCTTAACCGCATGTTGTTTGTATATTATCATAAGTACAAAGCAAAAAGTCTAAAAAGTGTATACAAATTCCAAGTGTATAGACATGAGAAGACAAAAGAGTCTATTGAGTCTACATTGGCAACTATAGAAAAATGTTATGAGGTGTAGCATTGTGTGTCTAATAACTATAAACTCATCTTTGGCAAAGGGATAAAATTGCAGGTGCAGTCAAGTAAGTATTTGCCTTTAATAATGTAATAAGGAGATTTTCTACATTTTTATATTGTTATACATGAATTCCATTATATAAATGCATAGCATATCTATAGTAAAAAGTTTGATTATGAAATGCCATTTAAATAGTACATGTAAGCATTTATTAGACTTTCATTTCATTTACTTTACTGAGTTAGTGTTGTGTAGCTTCTCAGTGTGTGAATACTGGAAGTGGGTATCAAAGATTAATCTTTGGATCAGGTGCAAAATTGTTAATTAATTCCCGTGAGTATAAAAAACACATTTACATACATATAAAAAAAAAAAATGGATAAAAACATTGTTTGTAACTTTCTAGGTATACCTAATTAAAACCTTTGTCATCATTTTATTCATGCTGTATTCATGTGATACATCATCAAATCTGCTTAAATTCTTTGTTTTGCAAATACTATCTTATATTCATGCCATGAGCTTATAATGTAAAGCTCATGTGACATTAATGAATCCTTGACGATAGTGAAGTACAATATATTTTACAATAGATTCCACTTGCACTTGATACATTATTGACAAGGGAATAAATAGTGTGTGAATACTAACAACAGGATCTACTTTGGTTCTGGAATGAAACTGACGGTAGAAAAAAGTAAGTGTAATTTTTTAAAGTAATAAAAGATTCTTTGAGCAGGTGTCTTAAAGCTATAGGTATAAAAATGACAATGGGTTTTATTTAGGTAGTATATTATTGCTAATATAATTTTAAATAAATTAAAAGCGTTTAGTAGGTTTTATATACAACAATGGTACAAATTAACTGTTATTCAAGAGTATTGCTGCTTATGTTATTTGCTGCTTATATTTAATTTCAAACAATTCCTAAATGCTAGGCTACATTTCTGTATTTGTTCATGTATGGTGTACAGTTTTTGAAAAAAGAGTCTATTGCATACAGTATAATATGACAATGTTATGCAGTGTCACTGTGGAAAAACATGGAACAATTGACTTTTGGCAAAGGCATAAAACTCCTTGTTCAGTCAGTCAAGTGTTTGCTCTGATTAAGACATTTTATAAATTTTTATACAAATTTAGCAAATTAATTTCACTACATTGCGGGAAATTTAAGAAGTGGAATTTCAATAATATTATATTTTGTTCAAACTTGTTATAATGGTAGGCTACATTATTTTGCATGAGTGTGTAATGCAGGGTTTATTTGATATAGAGTATATGTCTGTGTGAATGTTGGCAATACCAGAATTATCTTTGGTGCTGGAATACGACTTATAGTAGAAAAAGGCAAGTGTTTGTTTTAACTTTTTCTCCCTATTTACTTCTGCATGATGGGACAGTTTGTGAATGGTAGATATTCTGAAGGTCCAATGGTTTGGAAACTGTAAATAATGAGGAATCCAGGCTTATTGTTAAGGTTGAACCAATATCTTATTAATGCTTCTTGTTGGTTTTATATTACTGTAGTCACAATGTTGTAGGAAGTGTATTTGCGATACGTCACCTTATTTATGAAGACAAAGCTGTTAATTTCATGAATCAGGAACTATAGAGAAAATGCTATGATGTTTACTAGTGTGTGACAAGTAGCTTTGGAAAACTGACCTTTGGCAAAGGCATAAAGCTGCTAGTAGATTCAAGTAAGTGTTCTTTGTATTTACAATATGTTATTTTGTATAACGTCCTCCAAAGACTTTCACAACATTTACTATAGGAGTTCATTTCTGAAAGTACAAAAGTTATTTCTTCAACAAGTGGGCTTTTAATAGTACCTGCAACTTATGTGACTTGTTTAGTGCATTTGTAAATAAAGTATTTCAGCCTTGATATTAGTACAGTGATGAGCTCAACATGGTTGAGGGTAGAAAATGCACACGTATTTGTCATATCATAAAAAACTGTGTGACAGGAGGTGCAGGACAATACAAACTAATATTTGCTGAAGGCATAAAACTTGCAGTAAATCAAGGTGAGAAATAAATAAACTTTCATATTAATATTTAATATTAATATTATTAGTTGCATGATGCTTTTACATAGTGCCATTATTTACAAAATAATATAAGATATACTCTACATTTCTACTGTACACTGATGAGTTACAGCATAATTTAATTAAATACAGATATATAGATTGAAAGAGAATTATCGATATGGGATAGAACACAGTGTGACTGGAAACAGAATCTACTTTGGCTCTGGAACTAAACTGATAGTAACCAAAAGTAAGTGTAGTTTAAATATACGTTATACATACCTCAATATACAGAAATTTATTCTAAAAAAAAGAACAGATTTATTATCATGCATTTCATTTACTGGTATAAGTTACTTACTTTCTCTTGTCTAAGCATGCAACTATCCAGGCGGTATCCATACAGCATTATAACAGCACTTTCATTCAATGTTAACAAATAATAAAAAAAAAAAATCTTAATCTGCAGATACTGCAAAAACACCCCCCCGCCCCCCCAAAAGATATATATATATATATATATTTTTAAATAAAATAAATAAAATAAACATAATGTTCATTATGTATCTGGCAAAAGTTGTCTCATATATCAATTACTTAAATATTCTCAATATGGTTAAAGGCAGAGCTACAAAAAACTGTCAAGCTAATAAAACTGTGTAACTGCAAGCACTAGACAATATCAAATAACATTTGAAGACTTATTAACAACACACTGGGAGCTATAAAAAATGTAATGAGGTATAGCACTATGTGTCTAACAACTTTGAAAAAATTATTATTGGCGAAGGCATAAAAATGCTGGTACAATCAAGTAAGTGTTTGCAGTATTAGGAAAACTTCTTCACTTTTGTATTGTGTATTACATGGATTTCACATCTTTCACCCCAACATTAAAGTGCAAATTTAGTTCCTTAAGAAATGTAACTTTAATGATAAGTATTAATAGTTATTTAGCTTTCATGCAGCGCACTGAGTTAGTATTATGTAGCTTCCTAATGTGTGACTACAAGTGGAGGTTATCAAAAGTTACTCTTTGGATCAGGCACCAAATTATTCATTAACTCCCGTGAGTATAAAAAAAATAAAATAATAATTTTATAATTTGCCAAAAAGCTCATAAAGAAATTATGCTAAATGAAATGCAGTTTTTGAAGTGTTGAATACACAAATATGTGACAAGTGCATATTAGTTAACAACATATTTAAAGGGATTATAAGAAAATCATATTTTAGATTCTTTCAGGGAAATATCTCAACCTAGTTCATACATTTTCATTTGAAAAGCATGAAAAATGTGGGGAAAAAAAACTTTGTTCTTAACTAGTACATACTAAAAATAGTAAAAAAAAAAGTTATTTGGATACATATTACTCAAAACTGTCTAGTGTAGGATTTAGAGATTTATTTTTACAATACACTTAAAGTTTGTAGTAAAATGTAAAGTAATATACATGGACTAATAGAACGATATTAATAAGGAAAGAACAGTGTATGTCTGAAAACAACTGCATCTTCTTTGACTCTAGAAAAACATTAAGACTTTTTATTGGTGCTTATTGCTTAGCAGATTAAAGTTACTTTTATAAAACATTTAATGTTTTGAAGAAAAGTGATTAAGTTAAATTTTTTCATGAGTGTGTCATTGTCTTTGTGACTAAACAGTCTATTAAATAGACTTAAGGGCTACACTAAAAAATGTTATGAGGTGTAGCAGTGTGTGGATAACTATGGAGGAAAACTGATTTTTGGCAAAGGCATGAAGCTGCTGATACAGTCAAGTAAGTGCAGGTTGTAAATAAGAAATTATCAACATTTTGTGTTTAAATGTGTTACTTGGATACATTTCTGTGTGTGTTTTGTGCATAGTGTATTTGATATAGTGTATAAGTCTGTGTGAATCTCGGTAGCACCATGATTGTTTTTGGTGCTGGAACACGACTTATAGTAGAATCAGGCAAGTGTTTTCATTTATTTATTTATTTTTAACTTATACTTCATGACTTTTAGTTTTATGTTCAAAACCTCGATATGCTAGATACAGTATATTTCTTTTTGAGAACTGCTTGTTTGTAAATGCCACCAAGGCTGTAAATGTGTAAATGCAAGCAAGCTAATCTTTGAAGCTGGAATGCAACTCATTGTTGAAATATGCAGGTGTTTTTAGTAAACTCTTTCTAAAAACTTAAAAAATTTCAAAATAATAACCTCAAGATGTGTATTTTGTAAATGATAAACAATATCCCGCAAGTTAAGATGATGATAGTAGTACAGTAAATACTAAATATCATGAGGAATATTGAAGATATATAAAACATCTATCTTCTTCTTCTTTGTCTTTCGACTGTTCCATTTGATCTATATGAAACACAAATGATATTAACAATTGATTGTGTTTATATTACTGTAATAACAAAGGCAAATTCTAGTGATATGCATTAACTTATTTACAAATCTAAAAAAGTATATTGAATGCTGTAGAAAATGCTGTGAGGTGTAACACAGTGTGTCTGATAACTTTGGAAAACTGACCTTTGGCAAAGCCATAAAACTGCTAGTAGAGTCAGGTAAATGTTTACTCTAATTACATTCTTTTGTATAATTTCATATATGAATTTCACTCTATAAGAGTGCCAATATTATTTATATAAACAGTGGAATAAGTACATTTAATACATTAGCATTGTTAATAGTTACTTGTATCATCTATTATATAAAAAGTAATACATTATAATACTTTTCAAAAGTTTGCATGACCATGTATTTGCCAAGACATTACAAACTGTGTGACTCAAGGTGCAGGGCAATTCAAATTAATATTTGCAGAAGGCATAAAACTTATGGTAAATTTGGGTAAGTCATAAGTAATCTTTCATATTAATATTTCATATGAATATATAATTAGTTTTGTGAGGGATTTAGGTAATGAAGCATTAACAGAATGTTAATCATGTCAATCAACACATTTCTGCTATAGTTTACATTCAAACGTTATATACTGAAAACATATTTTTTCTATACAGAAATTATATATTTCTATATAGGGAAAATAATTCATAGGGAGTTATTGATAAGGGACTAAACATGGTGTGACTTTTTCTGGAGGGGACAGAATCTACTTTGGCTCTGGAACAAAACTAATCATAAATAAACGTAAGTGTAATTATGTAGGAAAAAGTAAGTGTAACTGTAACACAAGATACATCCAAAATCTCTTAATGTGCTTTCAATTCAGTAATGGTCTTTCGAAATATATTTAACAACATAGAATGTGTAGAAAGAACAAATTTGTGATCATTATTTGTTAAATTCCACATCATTCTTATATCAAAGGATAGTAAGAGGAGGACAATTTTAATTTACATTTAAAATTGTCAAACTTGATACTGTATACATTTGATCCTTAGTATTTTAAAATAATACATTTGAAACTTTTTCTAGAAACTGAGTTATACTAAACTGATGGAAAAATATCACAAACTTTTTAAACACAATCAATAAAAAGTAATAAATAAATAAATGCATTTAGAGACTAAATATATGCTCTTTAAATAGGCCTAAGGCTTTAAATATTAAGATTTATTATAATTTAGTACATAACATTACTGATAGAATTCATGATGGCAGAAATAAACAAGTATTTGTCCAGCTATAAAAAAATGTGTGACTACGAGTGCAGGAGGATATAAATTAATATTTGCCAAAGGTGCAACACTTGAAGTGAATTCAGGTGGGAAATTTATGATCTTTTATATGAACCACATAAATTGTTGTTTTTTACAAATTTTTTTTTTTTAGATTTGTTGAATGATATTTATTTAGAGGAATTTACAAAATACCATAAATCCACTATAGTATACAATTAAACCAAACACTTAATGGTTACAGTAAATTTTGATGTATCAAAAATAAAAGACACAGGATTAACTTTCATACGTAAGGGCCAGGGGTAGCTCAGTGGTTAAGGCATTGGACTACGGTTCGGAAGATCCCAGGTTCAAACCCCACAACCA
>JAQMYL010000001.1:29921437-29943278 GCA_030014365.1 Clarias pachynema | reverse complement strand
ATTGCTCATATGTATAATGAGATAAAAATGTAAGTCGCTCTGGATAAGAGCGTCTGCCAAATGCCTAAATGTAAATGCCAGAAGAGCCTGTATATTGGATGTTATAGACTCCTCTTTTTTTTTTGGAACAAAACGATCCATGAGCTATTTGATTGTTTATTTGACTATTTTACAATAACATTTCACAATACTATGCTATGTTATGTATTTTGACCAGACAGCCTCTAACTATTATATGATTATAAGTATATTTTATTAAAATTAAAAACTAATAGCTAAGTTTATAAACATGACGTGACTCAGCTATTGTTTACTAGTTAACTAGATTAATTTACAAAATTGTTAGTATTTTTTAACATTTAACAAAACAATGTATGCTATACATTGGCAACTATAGAGAAAATGTTATAAGGTGTAGCAGGGTGTGACTAATAGTTTTGGAGGAAATCTAGTCTTTGGCAAAAACATAAAACTGGTCACAGAGTCAAGTAAGTGTTTTCCGTGTTTAAGAAATTTTCTACATTTTCTCTAATTTCTTACTTGGATTTCACTACACTGTACAACATTTAGTTGTCTGAATGAAATTTCAATATAATGACACTATAGAATTGTGCTTTTACATTTCTGCACTAGTTTGTAGCGTACTTGGAAAAGAGTAAAATTCCATTGTGAGAATCACAAGTACTGTATCTGTGTTTATATGCTGCTTTTTCTAATCTAAAGTAGCCTCTTAGAAAATACCAATTACAAAAATTAGACATGGTAGAGTTATTTCTTCATGAAAACAGCATGTTTAGGTACAGTATTTGATATAGACTGTAAGTGTGTGTGAATGTGAACAAAGTGATCTTTGGGGCCGGAACACAACTCATAGTTGAGCCAGGCAAGTGTTGTTAAACATTTTTTGAAATTATATTTTATAAAAAGATTGTAAGGCTCAAGTATCTATAATGTAGAATATACAATTTTGTGGGATTTACATAAAAACATGTATACCGTTTGCACATATTGAAGTTATGTTACTTTAAGAAGATTTATTTATTCTCAGTATAAATTAAATTAAGTAATTTATTGGGCATAAACATCACCTTATATTGTGAAACCGATGCACGTTGTTTCATTTACATCCAAAAGACTATGGCAGATTTAAACCCATACCATGTAATATACTGTATAACTCAAAAACTTAACCACTTTACTTCAACAACTAGCTCAACTAGTCTAACTTATAGTAATTTTTGCTAACTCTGCCACCAGAACCTGACTGTAAAATTTACAGTCATGTTGTTTACTCTGTACAACAGGAGCTATAGAAAAGGTTTTATGATGTGTAGTAGTGTGTGTGTCTAACTTTGGAAGAACATAAAAGTAGTATTTGGCTGAGTTAGCATTGTATCACTTACCAGTGTTAATGGATTAGGTTCATATCAATACTTTGTCTCTAGTGCTAATTATAATTATAATAAAGACAAATTATATTCCCCTGATATTATAATAAAAAAAGGCATTTCATTGCTAGGAATGATTTTCATAGATTAAAGGTCAGAAGATCTTAATTGCTTTTGTAATATCTGAGTAGAACTAATAAATACAGCTATCTTGAGAATTTTGAACTATTTACAACAATGTAAAATATAAATTCCATGCATCTTGTATCTGTACCACAAGTAAAGCATAAATTATAAATCAGATACTTGCTAATAATATTTAAAATTTATTTACTTTTATTGACTTTTTTGTTATTCAACATGCATTTTATACTTATATACATGACACATTTATGACTGAAGGTAGAAAAAGCCCAAGTATTTGTCAAGCTGTATAAAACAGTGTCACTGGAAGTGAAGGGGGATTTAAATTAATATTTGGACAAGGCATAAGACATACAGTAATTTCAGGTAAATTATAAAGAATCTTTCATTCTAACAGCATAAATGGTCTTCTTAGTCCTTAAAACCTAAATTCTTATTACTTGCTCTCTTGACCTTATTAGATTAGTTGAGATGTATTTAGGAAGTAAAATGTTTATAGGATACTGTAAATCAATTATAGTGTAACTTAAACTATATGCTTTGAGTTTACAACAGAATTTAATGTAATATAGATAACTCGATGAATAAACAGTTATTGATAAGGGACAGATTAGTGTGTGTTTGGAAACAACAGGATCTACTTTGGCTCGGGAATTAATCTGAATGTAGAAAAAAGTGAGTGCATAAAACTATTTAAAAAAGGTTCCTTATTCTGTTATTTTTGTAAAGGTCGGTTTTGTTAAAACAATACTATATGATGCACTTTTTTCAGGTAGAACCTTAAAAGCTAGCTATTGAATTTAAAATAGCCCAAAATTTTAGAAATATATAATTACAAATACAATTTATTAAATGATTTTAAATTATTATTTTATTCATAGACCACACAGCATTGATGCAGCTGAAGTTTTGTTTTAGAGGATTTACTTTGTTATGGGCAGCTTTAGCTACTTCAAACAACCTTTCATATTTTTTAAACAAAAAACGTGTTTTAAACCTAGGTTACATTTCTGCATAGCATGTCATACATGGACTAGAGGCTACTAGAAAATGTTATGAGGTGTAGCAGTGTGTGGATAATAATGCCCGAAAACTGATCTTTGGCAAAGGCATAAAATTGCTGGTACAGTCAAGTAAGTGTTTGCTATAATATTGTACTACAGAAATTTCATTACATTAACGATATGAACTCATAGCACACGAACATGTAAAAGTTACTTCTGAAAGAAGTTGAATTTTAATAGTATATAGAAGTAGCTATTTAGCTTTTGTTTAGCACACACAGCATCAGTGTTATTTTGCCTTTGAGTTTTTAGCCTCTGGATAGCAAAAGTTAATATTTGGATTGGCTGCAAAATGATTAATTGATTAATTACCATGAGTATAAAACACAATTCTTCTCATTATTTGCATTTAGGGTTTTTGAGCATAGCATTCAGTTCTTTATCTATTGAAGGTATATGGTTTTTTGGGTATAGGGTTCATTACTTCTATGTACTTAATGTTTCCAGTAAAACTTCCAGTAATGTAATATATGTTGACTAATAGAGAGTTAATGAGAAGGGACTAAACAGTGTGTGACTGGAGGCAACAAAATCTACTTTAGCTCAGGAATGAAACTGATTGTAGAAAAAAGTGAGTACAAAATCTAATTCAATTTATTTGTATGAAGGTCAGTTTGTTGTGATGTAAAATATTATTTCTCAATACAATATTTTATAATATACTTTGACCCACAAATACCTTAAAAACTATAAGTAAATTTAGTGTTGTTTACGGCAGAATTTGTAAAGTAAAAAAATATTTGTTTTCGGATGGAATGTGTCTACATGAGTGTGCTATTGGTGGGGTATTTGATAAAGATTTCAAGGATGTGTGAATCCTGGTACTAACAAAATTATCTATGGGGATGGAATACAACTTATAGTGGAAACAGGCGAGTGTTTCTATAAAAATTTTTCTACTCATCTATTATGTAAAATGTTCTTTTAATGTTGATCTTTATCATTTATATCAAGAAGCATTGAATGTATACTGTAGTACTATAGACTTTAAATATTGAAAGATTCCAACAATCTTTTGCTGCTAAACATCTATCTTGCTTAGATTGTTTGCTCTCATAAAGCAGAAAATTCAAGAAAGACTAGATTTATTCCCTTATTCAAGAAGACAAAACAGTTTATTCCACACAGTACACATGAGTCTATACAGAGTAAAAGTTATAAAGTGTAGCAGTGTGTGTCTATTAATGGTGGAAAATTGACCTTTGGCAAAGGCACAAAACTGCTTGTACATTCAAGTAAGTATTTGCTACTGTATAACATTGAATTACAGAAATTGCATTACATTAATGCCATGAACCCATAGCATGTGAACTTGGAAAAATTAGTTTTGTCGAAAATGGAATTTCTATAACACATAAAAGTAGGTACTTAGATTTAGTTTGGGACATTGCATAAGTGTTATTTTGCCTTTGAGTTTTTAGTTTCTGGAAATCAAAAGTAAATTATTTGGGTCGGTTGCAAAATAATTAATGAATTAATTACCACAAGTATAAAACACCATTCTACTTTATTATTTACATTTTATCATTAGGGTTTTCGAGTGTAGGATTAATTTATTTTGCGTGTATAGCTTTTTGGTATAGGGTTCATTACTTCCACAGTATAAACTAAATATTTACATTAAAATTGAATGTAATGTTGACTAATAGAGAGTACATAATAACGGAGTAAACTGTGTGTGACTGGAGGCTACAAAATCAACTTTGGCTCAGTAATGAAACTGATGAAAAAAGTAAGTGTGTACACAGATTTTAATTCGATTTATTTGTGTGAAGGTCAGTCCGTCATGATGCTAAATATTATTTCTCAATACAGTACTACATGGTACATTGACCTAAAGGGACCTCGAAAACTGTAGGTATCAGATTTAGTATTGTTTACAACAGAATTTGTTAGGTAAAAACGTTTTGTTTTTTACCTGGTGTATTTGGTGTAGAGTATAGTTTTGTGTGAATACTGGTGCTACTAGGATTATTTTGGGGGCTGGAACACGACTTATAGTGGAAACTGGCAAGTGTTTCTATTCATATGTTATTCATAATTTATGTTTAATGTTGATTTTTAGTGTTTATAGAGTACCTGAGGTACAGTGTAGTATTGTAAACTGTAAACATCGAAAATATTTTCAAATGTTGAAAAGTACAGACCAGTCTTTGGTGCTAAACATATATGTTGTTTATGTTGATTGTTAACTTTAGATTTCTGGAATCACAAAGATGAAAAATTCTAAAATGGCTAAATTTATTACCTTATTCAAGAAGACAAAGCGATTAATTGAATACAGTACAAATGATTCCATGCAAGGAAAAGGTTATAAGGTGTAGCATTGTGTGTATAACAATGGTGGAAAATTGAATTTTGGAAAAAGTGCAAAACTGCAGGTACAGTCAAGTAAGTTTTGGCAGTAATGGAAGTTTTCTCTGTTTTGTAATTTATTACATTCATTTTACGATATGAAAGAATAGGTTGTAAAAGTGCAAAAAATAGTTATTTATGAATTAGGATTTTGAAAATATGTATGTGTATACTTAGTTAAGGTGGATATGGAAGGCTTATCCTTGAATTTGCATGAAATTTATGCATATTCATGTCATATTTAATCGATTACTGCATTAATATTGTGATATATATTATACTATACCTTAGGCTTGGTCACTGTAACAAAATTCAATTAAGGATACCAGTTTACATTGATCAATAAAAAAAAAAAATATTGTTCAGGGATAGTACAGTGTGTGACTCGCACTGGGGTTGACAAAATCTATTTTGGCTCTGGAATCAACCTAATTGTTCAAACTAGTAAGTATTTTCTGGAAAAATATGTAGGATATTTTCCTTATTTTGCTTCACTTATTTTTATCTAAGCATTAAAAAAACATAGGAATGTTTGTACACATATGTATGTAAACATGTTCCTAATAGTAGACGTGCATAGTACATATTCTACTTATAAATATGGACAAATGCTGGAGCAAATAAACAGAATTATTAAATTTCTACTATAATCTTAATAAATATGTTTAAGATTTAGGGAGAGAGAAAAAAAAATCATCCAAAGAACTCAAAAACGTGAATTTGAATGATTGGTTAGTTTAGGATAGATTCTAACAATATATCATTGTTTTGAATTAACTAATAGCTCAGCTAATATACTGTACTAAAGGGCAATAAGGTAACCCACCTCTTGTGTTAGAAGCTTCTTGTTGCTTGGTAATATACTGTGTGACTACAAGTGGATTGAATAAGCTCATCTTTGGTAAAAGCACAAAGTTGATCATTGAAACAAGTAAGTAATTATATTTTGTCATGTTAATTTGAGTGAAATATTTGCTATCTTTTTGGTCAGTGTTAGTAGTGGAATGTACAGACTTTGCAGTACAAAATTTATAGCTGAATCGGGCAAGTGTTATTTCATATTTAGTTTGTAAATGCATAACATCAGATAATAATTATCATGCATGGTGTGCGCAAGGCCTTTTTTGTTTGTTAATATGAAAACTGTATTTAAAACTTACAAACTACTTTATATTCCCCCGATATTTAACTAAGCAAAACTTTCTTTGAGTTCAAATGCCCTCAGAAATCAGGATATCACCAAACATAGTGAAATGTTTTTACATAATTTCACTAAAATATGCAGTTACTTTGCTCTTTTGCTCTGAATATAGTGTTGAATTAGTCTTATGTACTGTCATACTGTATGGATGCTCAAACTATATATATGGGAAGTTGATCTTTGGATCATTAATGATCTAGAGATCTAAAGTATCTACTAGACTTTTATTGATGTTTAAATATGCATGTACAGTATAATATAAAGTTAATTTAGTACTTGTTTCCGATATATGATTTGACGAATAAGTCAAAATAGATCTAACTTATGAATAACCAGTATTCACTATTGATGATAAGCTTTGTTTGTTAGATTTAAGTAGTACACAAAATAATATAATTTATTTAAAAGCTTACTTTAGATAGAAGTATACTCCATGTACAGTAGATACTATAAATTCATCATTTAAATTAAAAGAATTAAAAATTTGATAAATCAAATATATCTCTACAACAAAAAAAATATACCTAGAATTATTGATCAAGGTCAGAACACTGTGTGACTGGTACTGGAGACTGGAAACTCTACTTTGGCTCAGGAGTCAAGCTGACTGTAGAGAAAAGTAAGTGTGCAGCAAATGTCATGTTTGCATTTTCATATTATTGGTTGAAAAAAAATTACATTAAAACTGTGGCTCTTTAAATTTCTGCAGCCAGGGATCTTAACTATTATAAAAAATATTGGACCAATTACAACAAAAATACCTTTTATAAAGTAGTATTAGCCAGTTTAAGTCAATAACACATATCGTTAATCTCACATATTGTTAACCGTACATATCATAATTACCCCCTTAAAAAAAGTACATATTCAAACAACTTCTATTTATGTTCCTACTTGTAGCAAAATTAAATACAATAAATGTTAAATATTTCCTTAGAACAGAAAACTCATGCACCGGAAAATTACATTAATTAAAGTGTCAACGTTAAGAAAGCCTTAACTGCCAAACTGAGCAGAATGATTTTGAATGATCAGAAAAGTAGTTCATTTGCTCTCATATAATTTTCTGTAGATTTAATGTTATGCAGTTTGACATGGTGTGAATGATGGAACTGGATATGGAAAGTTGATCTTTGGATCAGGCATAAAACTTATAATCAATTCCAGTAAGTATAATGTTGTACACATTATATACTGTACCTCTGAGCATTTCCATGGTTTAATAATTACCTGACCCATGTTAAAATTTTTTATAATGTGGCACTTAATTGTTAAATTATAACAATTAAATTATAACTTTTCTTGACAAATAACATAAAACACCATGTTCTGCTTAATGATGAATTTTAAGTATTAGTCAATGTTATCAATTGTTCAAAAAATAATTTCTTTCCCATAAAAGCTAATCATGGTTTTAATAAATTCAAACATTAAATGCATACATTTCTATCAAAAAAGATATAAACTTGTACAAATAAGATGCCATAAATGTAAATTATGTGGTCATTCACTCACAGCGTGTTATAAAAATGTATGCACTTCATATTCCAACACTGATTATTATGATATGCTACTAATATAATAGACATATATATGTTTCAGTGTTAAATATTATTATTTTTTTTATCATAATAGAATCTAATAGAAATTAACTATATGTTCTAAAATAGTATATATAATAAAAAACATAGAATTCAAAGAATTATCATAGAATTATTGATCAAGGCCAAAACAATGTGTGACTGAAGGTGTAGGCTGGAAACTTTACTTTGGCTCAGGAACCAAACTGACTGTTGAGAAAAGTAAGTGATCAACAAAGTGTAAAACAAATAGTAGTTTAAAACTATAATTTTAGTTGGTTGCAGCCTATTTCGTTTTCGTGGAAAAATAAAAATATGCAGGATGTACCTTACAACAATGGATCTTAATTGTTATTATTTTTAGACCGTTACCCATTTAACTGTACATTAATTATCATAGAATCACTAAGTACCGATTTAGAATATCTAATTATCAGAATTAAGCAATAATTTAGTAGAACAAACCTTTAAACATATTTTGTAGCCATATAACTTTTTTTTTTTTCTTTTTTAACCCTGAAACTTTTAATAATTGATTGGTCCCAAGGTGATATTAGTTAAAACATTCTGGTTATTAAAGTACTAATATAAGGTTCAAATACTTTTAAATCATGTAATCAGTCATCCATCATTATAACGTATACTTGCTCAGTTTGTACACTAAACAACAATACATGATGCTACCAATGAGGGTTCTTGTTGCTGGTCTTTATACTGTGTGACTACTGGAACTGGATCTTACAAGCTCATCTTTAGCACTGCCACAAAATTAATAATTGAAACAAGTAAGTAATATTTATACAGCAGTGATCAGTACAGTTTAAATGTTGATTTTCTAGCTGGGAGTGAATACTGTAAATGTAACTAATTTAATACCTTGAACTAAGCACTGACTCAAAAAGCTTATATTAACAATGGCAATGTTATTAACCAAGGTGCAAACATAACTTTAGCAAATTGTAATCCTTGGCAAGATTCAGGACATGTTTTTGGGAAGCATGTTTTGGTACACATGTACATGTAACTAAGGATGACAAGCTTAATATAGTATGAATAATATAAAAACTATAAAGTAATATCAAGTTACGTTAAACATTATAACTTCCTATTGTGAAATGTGTTTGTAGCTAGAGTAATCTAATACATAACTATTTTTAAATAGTATATATAATACTTGTTCAAAAGAGGCAACAAAATGTTTCATTTGTATTGGAAAAGCAGTGTGAGACCGAAGAATAACAGCACAACAGTATTACTAACTAAAACATCATAGGAATTGTCATTGTAATACATACATAAGTAGTAGAACAAGCATTACAGTAGTCTGTACCATTTACTCATGACAATTTACATATTATCCACATAATAATCATGATGCATAAAACCTTCTATTTACATTTTTACTTGCAGTATTTCTTTAGAATACAGAATTGTGGCTCAGAAAAATGACATTAATTAAAATATAAACATTCAGATACCAGAATGTCACTAAACTAGGGGGAATGGTAGTTATTTTGCTCATGTTCTATTTACTGTAGACTTAATGTTGTGTACTTTGACACTGTGTGAATACTGGAGGATATGGAAAGTTGATCTTTGGATCAGGCATAAAGATGATTATCAATTCCAGTGAGTATAATGCTTTATTTATTATACTGTATATTCCATTGAGCTTTTCCAAGGATCATTACTTGCTTGGCCTGTGTTATGCATTTTATATGGGTTTATTTAGAATATCACACATCTTAAATATAATGATTAATAAAAAAAAAAGAATTAAAATAAAATGCAACAAATAAAATAAACAACAAAAGTACTGATATACTGATAGAAAAGTACTGATAGAAAATGTGCAAGAAAGCAAATAGTGTGCAACAAAAACAAGTAGTTTTTTCAGAGCTCAGTCATTTCTATTACTGTAGTTTACAGTTGTGTTAGCATAGATTTATAACCATAATCGAATTATTCAACAATAATAAAACATAATGTTAATAATGGGATGTGTTTCCAACTACTGCAAAGAATTAATCAAACAGACCATTTTTTCCCCATTTATATTATGGCCTTAAAAATACCAATTAAGATTTTCCTTTGTTATATTTAGGCACAGCTTTCACTGCATATGAAAGCAATTAAATATTTTTATATGAATTAATGGGTTTGTCAATGAAGAAGTCAACCTACAGTATAAGGCTTCTTGTTAGTGGGTTTTATACTGTGTGACTGCTGGAACTGGAAATAGGATAATTTTTGGCAAAGGCACAACATTATTCATTGAAGCAAGTAAGCTACATTTATTAAACATCAGTCTGTATAATTTTGAAATTGAATTTGCTGTCAATAGTAAATGTAGATTTAAATTTCTACTGTACGTTAATGCTTGAAACTGTGACTATATATTTTTAACGAGTCTTTGTTCAGATGACTTATGAATAATTAGACATATGTATGCAGAAATGTCTTTATTTTAGCAAAAAATTGCATAATTAAAAAATATACAGAGTAAAATTCGGTAATAAAAATAATATCGATTAATTATATTTTGCTCACTGAAAGCATTAGATCATAATTACATCATTCACTTCAATACTTATTTACCTTGGTTTGAAAAGTATCTAATTTTGCATGATATATTTAGGCAGTGTCATAGGATAGTAAAATTACACATTTTTAAACAAAACATTTATAATCTATTATCTAAAATTATTGATCAGGGTCATAACACTGTGTGACTGATAGTGGAGGACGAAGACTCTACTTTGGCTCAGGAATCAAACTGTATGTTCAGAAAAGTAAGTGTATAACATCAAATAGTGTTTTCATAACAATTCTAATAATTTATTGGTTAGTTATGCTTTAGCTTTTAGTTTGAAGACTGAAGCACTACTGCACAATTTTGTAAATTCTTACTTAAACATTATAGATTATCTTACATTTAAAATGCTCTTAGAAAATTTTCCTGAGCTGAAGTTAGTCATACTACTGGCATATGATATTGCAAATCTACTGTTCACAAATTGTACAAAAATAAATTTGTCCAATAAAAATTCAATGAAAATGTAACTAGATTATCACTTTAGAATAGTTGCTCTGGACATATTTGGCAGTGTACTGAATTTTATAATATCATAAGGCATAAAGGTTTTTTGCTGAAGTCCCAATAATGTGTGAATGCTGGAGGTGTATATAAGGTTTTCTTTGGCACAGGCATAGTGCTGACAGTTCAAAAAAGTAAGTGACCAATATTAAAGTAATACCTTTTATTAAAAGTTTTGTCAAATAACCAAAGTTAAAACCTAATTAGATGATAAATTGAACTGGATGAAATAAATTCAGACATGTTTCCAGAAGTCTGAGTATCTGGTAGAAACAACCTTGTGTTTATTATTGTACAATAGTATACAAAATATTACACAGTGTATATATTATATCTAGGTAATAGCATATACATTAGTAAGATAGTCTTTGACTTAAAATGATCGTGTTTAGATAAAAAAAAAAAAACAGTACAAATGTCTACTGTACATATTCAAAATGAAATGAAATAGAATATATAAAATTTACCTGCAATATATCATGCAAAAGACAATATAGTTAATGATTAGTGCCAGAACATTGTGTGACTGATGCTGGAGGCTGGAAACTGTACTTTGGCTCAGGAATCAAACTGACTGTTGAAAAAAGTAAGTTCAACTAAGAATCAAATATTATCACTTAATATTTATTTTTGCACATTATTTGACGGTATGCTAAAGTACTTTATGATTACATGTAGGAGCCATTAAATAGTTTTTATAATTATTATACCATGGCTGAAGAAACTATAATAATTGGTAATAACCATCATATTGGTACAGTAAATTATATTCGGCTTACCGGTGAAATAGCTCATAAGTACTTCACTCATCTCAATATTACATGATATTTCTAGGTAGTGGCATAAGAGAACTAAATTTCACAATTTAAAATAAAAGGATCTAGAATCTAGTATTATCGATCCAGGCCATAACACTGTGTGTCTGGTAGTGAAGGATGGAGACTCGATTTTGCCTCAGGAATCAAACTCAATGTCCAAAAAAGTAAGTGTGCAACATCAAATAGTATTTAAAAAACTTATAATAATTTGTTGAAGTAAGCTTTTAGTTTCAGAGTTTCTTTGAAGCACCACAGCTTCATCTTAAAATCGTAGTTAAATCTTGGGTAAAAGAAACACTAATTAGCATTACCTTAAATCTTACCTTAAAAACATAACACACAAACTGTAACGCACAAAATGCACAAAAATTCTTGTTTGTCCTTGTTACAAAATTCTGTGAAATTTAGCTAGCCTACTTTGTAGTAGAGAATTGTTGCTCAGGAAAGTTACAGTGTGTGACTGACTCTGGAACTCGGAGAATCTACTTTGGCTCTGCAACAAAACTTATTGTTGAGAGAAGTAAGTAGTAAAGTAGAAAAATACTGACTTTAATCTGCTAATAATTGGCTAAAAAGAATTGTAGGAAGAACAATGCGTTATTATAAATACAGTATACTGTATGTACTCACATAATGTATTATTACATCCCTATCCAAAAAAAATAACTACATATATTCTCTAGGATATCAAGATAACTCTTTTCAGTGTAGGATGAAATTTGACATACAGTATACTGAAGCAGGGAATAATAATGAACACTCAGACCATCAATATCATTAGAGCTAGAAATGTAAATTTATTTTTTATTAATGTTTATTAATTTGTTGATATGTTAATGATTTACAGTAATATACATCCTAAATTGCAATAGAGGAAATTGCAATAAAATGTATCAGAGTGATCATATGTTTTCAGAGTTATTGTTTAGGGAAAGTTGAGTGTGTGTCTAACACAGGAGACAGAAGAATCTATTTTGGATCTGGAATCAAATTAATCATTGAACAAAGTAAGTCTTTAGCATAGATTAGGACAAAAAATGTCAAATGTTTAATCTTATAAAGGATGTTACAGTGGGGTTACCAAAATTGTTACAAAAAATTTAAAATGTTTATTGATTGTCCATAATGTAACATCAATAAATTACAGTCAATTAAACTAAAACATGGGTTATATTATGTTATGGTAAGGCATAAACCCAAAATGGCTAAGAACACTAACAAGAAGTTATTTCCTATGTAAGAAAGTTTTTGCTGCAAGTCTCCATAATGTGTGAATGCTGGAGGTGGATATAAGATTTTCTTTGGCACAGGCATAATGCTGACAGTTCAAACAAGTAAGTTACTGATATTCAATTTTGAAAATGATCATTGTTAAAACCTAATTACATTGTAAATTGGACTGGTTGAAATTAATTCAGTCAAGTCTCCAGAGTTGTTAGTTTTGTTCGTTCAAAACAATCAAATGATTAAAATTTTTTCGGAACGTTGTAATTTGCATAAAACATTTTGCAAAACAAAATATCACACAGTAGATAAATTTCATTTAGGCAGTGGCATATGATATTGTAGGAATAGTCTATTATTTAAAATTGTATTGTCGCCTCGCACCTACAGGGTCTGGGGTCGTTCCCGCCTCGGGTTCTGTGTGCATGGAGTTTGCAAGTTCTCTGTGTGCTTGGTGGGTTTCCTCTGGGTACTTCAGTTTCCTCCCATAGTCCAAAGACATGCAAATTATGCTAATTGGAATTCCCTGAATTGCCTGTATGGTGTAAATGTTGACCGGAGGTTGTAAACCACGGTTGTGAAAATGGGAATAAATACAGTGAAAGTATACCTTGGCTCAGGAATCAAACTGACTGTTGAAGAAAGTAAATGAGTAACTAAGATGTTAGCACTTTATATGTATTTGCATATATTCTTTGGTATAATATACTTATGCACTTATGCAATGCCTGAGGAAACTCATGAGGCTTCTTGTTGTTGAGTTATGTACTGTGTGACTCAAAGTGGAGGTTATAGGCTCATCTTTGGCAAAGGCACAAAGTTAGTTGTTGAAAAAAGTAAGTACTTTAAATTATTAATTGTTACTGCATTCAGTACATATATAGTGTTAAACGAACTACAGTCAGTATTTAACTCTACACACAAAAAAATATTCTGACCTCATGTCACTTTTACATATTGTTATTATGGTTGTTTAACTAAAATTCCATCAATTCCATATAATTATCAACATAACTTTGGTCCATTGTAATAATCAGTTGGATTTAATAAGAGTTCTGTATGTCCTCAAACATTTTAAATATATTCTGGGGAGGAGTTTAAATATTAAGCTTAATCTTAATATTAAGCTTAAATATTTAACAATTTTCAATACCTTTCAACAAATTACTTCACATCTATCATATGCATTGTCTTAGCAGTTAGCATGATTTTGTGCAGACCTATAACCATGTGTGACATACTCTGGACAGAAAATTATATTTGGAAAAGGAATACAAATGACAATAATATCAGGTAAAGTTGCAATGTACATTTTTTTATCTTAATTTTTTTTTTATCTCTAAAAATACATAGCTACTTTTAGCTAGTATCAACAATATTGGCACAAAAAGTCCATTGAAATATTTCTCTGAAGCATCACAATGCAAAGATCAAAGGCTCAACGGATCAACATACAAATGACCAGTTAAAATCAAACGAACTTTCTGATGCTTTCAGCGAACAGGTCATAGTGAATGACATTACTGGTAGCTGATATAAAAAAGTTACTCTCAAATTTTGCGGAACACTAAAATAGTAAAAAAATACAGTAGAACTTATATTTACATTTTGACTCTGCACTCATTGTTTAAATACAGTGTTTTAATCTGTTAAAATACAGAGCTACCCCTTTATAAGAGAGGATTGTTGCACTGGATAATGACAGTGTGTGATTAACATTGGAGCTCAGAAAATCAACTTTGGCTCCGGAATTAAACTGACTGTTGGAAAACGTAAGTGAAACTTTGGAAAAAGAAAAAAGTAAATAAAAATAGTTGTTAGGTAATATAAACTTGGACCCTATGTAAGATGTCTTATGCTTTTTTCCCCAACTTATATATTTTCTTAAAACCTACCATGGAATATTTTATGTGGTTGTGCAACTAGGCATGGTTGAACTAGCTTTAAAAATTTGTAGAAGGGGACAAAAACAAAATAAAATTGATTCCAGAGCTAAAATAGATATATCCTAGATACTGTGCATAGAATGACCAATTTAGGGTACTGCTGCAATGACACTGCATTTGTTGTAAGCTAAATTTTGTAAGAACAGGTCACTACTGTAAGCGAGTTGTATTTAGTAAAGGAACACGTTTTTATTAACAAACAACTCATGCTCAAAATGTATTGGAGACTAAAATATATCTGTCAATGTGTAAACAAGTTTATATTTTAAGCACATATTATAAAATGCACAAGTAAATTTTACTCAAATGTATGAGCATAACCATATTACTGAAGAGTTATTGCTTAATGACAGTGCAGTGTGTGACTAACAATCGAATCTATTTTGGCTCTGGAATCAAATTACTCACCAAATCAAGTAAGTCCTTCCCATGAATCATGATGAAATGTTGAAAAACCAAAGCTAATTTTTCCAACTGTGACATGGATTTGGCCGCCTAATTAAATAACCTGTTTGTGTAAAAAATTCTAAAATACAATTTTTAAATACATTTTATTTATTGGAAAATAATAATCACCTTAGGCACGGACACAATTTAAATGTAGTATGAAATTATGTATGATAGAATAAATATGCAATAAGAATGTACATACTGTATTTGGGGAACAATGTTTAATATATAGATTAATTAATTTGCTTCAAAATGTGTCAAAATGCTTCTTTGTGCTTGTGTAACAATGACAGACATGCAATGAAATTATGCATGTTAATCAAACGTATCAGAGTAATTATGTGATCCAAGAGTTATTGTTTAAGGAAAGCTTAGTGTGTGACTAAGTCGGGAGACTGGAGAATTTATTTTAGCTCTGGAATCAAATTAATCACTGAACCAAGTAAGTGTTTCACATAAAACTTTGAGACTTCTAGAAACTTAATTAAATTTATGTTCAAAACAAACAACCAAAAAAGCAAGCAAACAAAAAAACCTATATTCACATATTGTTATGTACAAAAAAAGAACACATACATCAAGATACAACTCTAGTAAACTTTCCACAATGTAGTCATTGTTTAAAATAAAATCTAATATCTTCGCCAGTTAAGGAACTTGATCAAATAATTATTGTCTAAGAATATGAGAGTGTGTGACACAAGGAGTTCAGAAACTCTACTTCAGTTCTGGAGTTAAACTTATTGTTGAGACAAGTAAGTGTCTAATTGAACAATTGTGGAAAGATAACAAATAGAAATCATGTAATGTTTTATTATTATAGTTTTTCTTCCTAAAAGCATTCTCAAAGTTGAAAAAATATATAGTAAAAGTGCTATGGAATCATTGTAAAAGAAACAGGTACATGTTAATTCTGTGAAAAGTTTATTGTTATTACAAGATTTGTTTGACATTTTAGCCGTGTTCGAAATATAGACTAAATTCTATGAAAATATTATATTACATGTTTTAAGATAAAATGTTAGTTCAAAAAGTTTTCATATCATAACATAAAATATTTAACATCACATAAGTTTATTCTACATGTTTACTTTAAACATTTCACAGTATAATGTGAAAATATCTTGATAAACATTTAAGCTAAAAACCATGAAACCTGTTTTTAAAATTATTCTTCTGTGGCAGCAATGAGCTTAGGCCTAAAAGATTGCAACTTCTATTTACATTTATTTCTACTATGCAATCTACATTTTATTATTATGATTAGAAATACAGCTTGAGAACAGATCATTACTGCTTAGGGACATACTAGTGTGTGACAAATGGAGTCCAGAAAATCTACTTCGGCTCTGGAATCAAGCTTATTGTTGAAACAAGTAAGTGTACAACGAAAATACTTACAAAAACTTTTAATTAGGTAATACATAGTCAAATACAATATAATGTGCATTATTGTTTTTGGTGTGCAACTTACTCATGTAGTTGTAAGTACAATGCTTGATTTCTAGATGCAGGGACAAAACTCAAAATAATTTCATATGGGTAAAATCACTAGATAAACTGTTATAGACAGTGCATAAAATAAGCAATGTACTGTTGTGTTGATCGAAAATTTCATATTTTAAAAGATTTTGTGTATATTGTATCACTGCCAAAAACAGACATTTATGCCATAAACAGACTTTGATAAAACTTTCTATAAAACATTTTGATTTAGATACCGTACATATGGTGTAGTATGTTCATAATTCGTTACTAATATATTAAAATTAATTCAATATATCCAATGTACTAGTAGCAAATTTCCAAGGAATTATTGTTTAGGGACAGTACAGTGTGTGACTGGCTCAGATTGGAGAATCTATTTTGGCTCTGGAATCAAAGTAGCCATTGAATCAAGTAAGTCTTTACATTGACTACATTGACTACAAAAACTGAATTGTAAAGCAAATTTTTCAAATCATAATATGTGTAGAGCTGTTTACAAATAAATTAAAATTTATTTCATTTTAGGTAATGAAATCAAAATAAAATCAAGTAGATATTCCCCTATGCTATGGTATATATTATGAGGAGGTCAAGTAAACTGTTGAAATAAAACAATATTGGCTGGATATAAATGGATTCATTGGTTATGCAAGAAGGATTTTGCTGCATATCCTCATAGTGTGTGAATTCTGGAGTTGGGTATAAGATGATCTTTGGCACAGGCATAGTGCTAACAGTTGAAACAAGTAAGTTGTGGACAATTAATGGAAAATTAAATTAAAGTCATGCAAATAGCAATGACTAAAATAGCAATACTCCACATTTATGTTCTCCGTAGCTCTTGTTCTCTGTTTAAAATTATGCAGAAGTATTTTAGTGGGTACCTATATAACTGAAATGTTTAATTTGTACATGAGTGAGCTTGAGATTGAAGCATCACATTTACAAAGATCAAAGAAAGAGAAAAATGCTTGAATAAATGGCTAAAACAATACAATCTCTGTTTATACCACCACCATCTAGCTATTATTTAAAATAAAAACAGATGGATTATGACTCCAATATATCAGAGACTTATTGTTCAGGAAAATAACAATGTGTGGCTACTGGAATCGAGAGAATCTACTTTGGTGCTGGAATCAAACTTTTGGTTGAGACAAGTAAGACACTATCAAAAATTCTGAACAAAAATCTAAAAATAATTTAAAATAATCTAAGTATAATTTTCTGATGTTTCTGGGAGGCTGGGCTGAGTTTAGGTTGGATTGACTACTGGCTTGTGATAATGAAAATCTACTGTACATTAACTGTAATGCTCAAAATACATAGTGAAACATACAACTTACATTTACATTTCTATCATGCAATCAGTATTTAAAATCAAATTTGATTAAATATACCAGGAATAATGCTTTAGATTAGATATTTTTTGCTTTGGAAAATAACAGTGTGTGACTGATGGGACTAGGAGAATCTACTTTGGCTCTGGCATCAGACTTATTATTGAGGAAAGTAAGTGGCTAACAAGTATCAAAAATAAAACAAATAACCAGAAAAACCACATATACTCAAGGACACTGTAATATATTTTAATAGGTATAATTTATTTTAACAAAACCTATCATAAGTGTACCTAAAGACATTTTGTCAGTCTGTGATCTTTTGCACTAGCCAATGCTAACAGTTAAAAGCAATAGTTTATTAAATTATGATATTAAGTTGTATAAAACTTACAGTTTTCACATTTACTACAACTTATTTAAATGATTCTGAAATTATTTTAAAATCCATTTCTGTTAATCTTAATTAATTTTGCCTCTCTTCAAAGTTTAATATTTAAAATGGCATAAAAATTGTTAAACCAATTAAAGCACAAATTATTATGTTAAAATACATCATAAGATATTAGCAATGAAACATCAAAACTTTTATTCAGCATACATAATATATGAAAATTTTAGATCACACTTCTTGCTTTGGACTTGTACAGTGTGTGACTAGCTCTGGGAATTGGAAAATTTATTTTGGACAAGGAATCAAATTGTTTGTTGAAGCAGGTAAGTCTTCAAGTATTTTGATAATAAATAGCTAATATTTCTTCAGTTCTGGTAAGTTGATAAAGTAATATTGGACAATTTGGAAGTCCTAATATTATTCCTTTTATGCAAAGCACCAAAAATTATGCTTATTTTAATAAGTTGTAGGGACAAAACTCAAACTAATTTCAAATAGGTAAAATTAACTGGATAAACTGTTATAGGCAGTGAATTAAATAAGCAATGTACTGTAGTGTCGCTCTAAAATGTTATATTTTAAAAGGTTTTGTGTATATTGTGAATGTCACTACCATAAACAGATTTGCATTTTATAAAACTTTCTATAAAACATTTATTTCAAGAGTTGCATTTAGATACATATGTTGTAGTATGTTAATAATTCATGTCAGTAATATATTTTAATGAATTCAATATAGCAATTTTACATTGATGTCATTAAATGCAGTACTTAATTGTAAGTGACGCGATCGTAGCAGTCATATGTCCCAGGAATTATTGTTTAGGGACAGTACAGTGTGTGACTGGCTCAGACAGAAGAATCTATTTTGGTTCTGGAATCAAAGTAGCCATTGAATCAAGTAAGTCTTTAACTTACATTGAGGGGGAAAAATGCAAAAATAATCTCTCTAACCATAATATTTGTAGAGCGATTAATGAAAATTTTATTTATTGGCTACATTGCATTATCAATGCAGAATGTAATGTTATCTTCTAAAATTAAGTAGATATTCCACTATGCTATGGAATATACAGTATTATGAGGAGGTCAGGTAAACAGGTAAAAATGTAAATAAAACAATAATAGCTGATAAGACTCTTTGTTATGCAAGAAAGATTTTGAGGCACATCCTCATAGTGTGTGAATTCTGGAGCTGGATTTAAGATGATCTTTGGCACAGGCATAGTGCTAACAGTTGAAACAAGTAAGTTGTGGACAATTAATGGTGGATCATTAACAGTTTTGTGTTTTTGGTAAAAGATCACAAATATAGCAAATAGCAATGACTAAAATAGCAAAAGTCCATATTTACGTTCTCTGTCCCTGTTGTTCTCTGGTTAAAATTATGCAGAGGTATTTTAGAATATAACCACGAAAAAACCTGCATTGAAATATTTGCTTTGTACAGGAGGGAGCTTGAGAAACGTCACATTACAAAGATCAATATGTTTAATAAGTTTAATAATACGTAATAGTTACTACCTATAGAGTAGGTAGTATCTTCTGGGAAGATGGGCTGAGTTTAAGTTGGATTGACTACTGGCATGTGATAATGTAAATGTGTTCATTGATATACTGTTCATTAACTGTAATGCTCAAAAATACATAGTAAAACATGCAACTTCCATTTACATTTCTACCATGTAATCAGTATTTAAAAACAAATTTGATCAAATATATCAGAATTAATGCTTTAGATTAGATATTTTTTGCTCAGGAAAATAACAGTGTGTGACTGATGGAGTTGGAAGAATTTACTTTGGCTCTGGCATCAAACTTATTGTTGAGAAAAGTAAGTGGCTAACAAGTATCTAATTAATTATCTAAAAGTAATTAGAAACTACACCTATATTTTTAATATACATATAGTCTTTGCAAACAGTTCAAACAATTATGTTGCTGGTACTAAATTGTATAGAATGTACAGTTTAAACGTTTACTACAAGTACTACAAAAAAATATTTAAAAAATCAATTTCAGTTAATCTAAATTGTACCTCTCCTCAAAGTTTAATATTTAAAATGGCTTAAAAACCAAAATCAAAGCACACAAGTTATGTTAAAACACAACATCAGTCATTAGCAACTTAATTTCAAATCCTTGATACAGCATACTACATGTAGTATATGGAAATTTGGGATATATTTCTTGCTCTGGGTTTGTACAGTGTGTGACTAGCTCTGGGAATATGAAAATTTATTTTGGATATGGAATCAAATTGTTTGTTGAAAAAGGTACGTCTTCAAGTATTTTGGCAATAAAGAGCTAATATTTTTTCAGTTATGGTAAAATGATAAAGTAATATTCTACAATATGAAGGTATTAATATTATTACTTTTATTTAAAGCACTTAAAATTATGCATATTTAGTTTGTCACTGTTCTTGATATTAGATATGTTGGCATTGTGAAACATGCTATAAATGTGACATTAGGTTCTGTGAGCATTTGGATTGAAATGTTTATTTAATGATAGAATATATATTTTTGATAATGTTTGGAAATAGTATAGTCTTGGACATGCTATGGAAGTGTGTACAGTAAATGTAATCTCAGTCTAGGCTTTTAAAACCATTGGAATCATTTTGAGCTATTTGAAAATATTGAATTACAGCACATTGCAAAGGCAGCATGGTGGCTTAGTGGTTAGCATTGTTGCCTTGCACCTCCAGGGTCCGGGTTCGATTCCTGGCCAGTTTTGATTCCTGCTTCTGTGTGCATGGAGTTTGCATGTTCTCCCCATGCTTGGTGTGCCGGTTTCCTCCCACAGTCCAACGACATACAGATTAGGCTAATTGGTGTTCCGAAAATTGCAGTGAATGTGTGTATGTTTGTGTGTGCTGAAATTAATTGGCACCCTGTCCAGGGTGTACCCCGACGCAGTTCCTACTGTAAGTTTTCTTGTATAAGCTCCTGGAGACCCCCTAAAACCTTGTATACAGGATTAAGTGGTATAGAAGATGAGTGAAATTGTGAGCACGTTGCCATCTTGCAGTTCCATTTTCCCTGGTTTAAGATTGAGCTAAGGTTAATATCTGAGTGATTTTTTACACATGATGACTGGCAATTGATAAACTGGCATCCCATCTATGGGTGTATTCCAACCATGTGGCTAGTGTTGCATGACCCTGACTAGGATAAAAACAATGAATAAATCAAATTAGTGTTTACCGCTGTGGGCAGTCTGTACTGTATGTTTTTGTGTGGCTGTAAAAGATTGTGTGACTAACACAGGAGGAAAGAATCTAATTTTCGGGAAGGGGACAAAGCTCACAGTAACATCAGGTAGTGTTTAAATAGTCTTACTTATA
>JAQMYL010000001.1:29901341-29921017 GCA_030014365.1 Clarias pachynema | reverse complement strand
GTTAGGTTATGTGATATGGTGTGACTACTGGTGGTGGACTAAAACTTTTCTTCGGTAAAGGTACCAAGCTGGTAATTGAGACAAGTATGTTATATATATATGTATATTATTTGATTAGATTGATATTACCATGGGAATGAAATGTGAAATCAAATTATTAAATATATATATTTAATATATTTAATATAAACTTTGCATAATTTAGGTGCAGCATATGTAAATTTAAAATTACCTAAGTTTATTTAAATTGACAGAAAATTTTATAATAAACTTAAGGGCATCACCTTTACCTTTTACTGCCAGTCCATGTTAGAAGCAGAAGTATATTTTTGTGTGGGTGTGTACCTATGTGTGACTGATGGATTAAAATTAATATTTGGAAAAGGAATGAAGCTGACAGTATATTCAGGTACTATGGTAATTTTTTTTTTTATCATCGTACATTTAATCATAACTCGTATTACTCGTATGTACACTGTTCATGCTTTATTAAACCTTATCTGCATTAGAAATATCTAACTGAAAGACTTCAGAACACAACTACTTAATATTGAGCATAACGCTGGAAAATATGTTGTGTACCTAATCAAAAATAGTGTAACATAACTTAAAATAATGTAGTCTTAGCTAAAATACTACAATCTGTAATCTATGTGACATTTGTTTAATGAATTGAATATAAACTTGATCTAAAAGGCGTGTGGTGTAAATGGTGTAAATATTGCTAATACACGGTGTGATAGTAATTGAAAAAGCTGATATCAATGTGTGTCATATTCTGAGAAGATCATATTTGGTAAAGGCACCAAGGTTACTGTTAATACAAGTAAGTTCAAATTTTAAAAACAAATTTATTACACTTAGTTGAACTCTAATTCTAGTATTTCTAAGATATAATTAGGCATTTTGTAATTATTGGATATAATCTATCTACTGCAGTTGATTTTTGACACAATAGAGAAATGATTTGCAGTTGATAAAACTTCAGACACGTTATTTGCATTTGTATGTAATACCTCAGAAAGAAATAAAATGGTTAATTTTTTTTAGTTATTGAAGAATTTTTGAAAAGTAAGACGTGATATTTGGACAAGCAACTGAACTCACTGTGCACCTACCACACACACACAATATAATTGTAATGTTCATAAGAATATCTTAAGTTGTAATGTAAGTAAATATGGATAAATTTTGGTAAGATAAGATAATTTGCTACAGTACCTTTCATCAATTATGTTTTTATGTTGTACTTCTAAGCCTAACCCATACATGAACAAAGATCCGATTATGTGATTGTATACATTAATTAATCTCAACATTTTGAAAGGCATTTACATTTCACATTTAAGACCCAGATTTAATAACCAACTCAGATTCTTTTAACACTTGAGTCGAGTATGTACTTTAGGCCATAGCAAGTGTTGTCCAAAAAGTTTGAATGATGATATATATTTTAACATTCAGCATCAAATAAATACATCCCAGAAGTGTTATTGTTGCAAGATTCACTAGTGTGTGAATGCTGCAGGACAAAAAATAATCTTTGGAAAAGGAACAGTACTAAGCATAGAGACAAGTAAGAAATGACTTAAACATTTTTAAACAATCAATTTATGCTTGTAAGCAGATTTTATTTTCAACTGTATCTTCAACATTCTACATTTGACAATACATAACAACATATGTTTATTTTATAAATACTGGACGGGCAATATTTGTAAAACACAGAATTTGTAACTGAATTAGTAAAATCAGATAAAGAAAATGGTTCTTGAATTTCATGCGATGCATTAGAATGTGAGTTTAGATAGTGTAGTAAGACTGTCTCAGAACTTTGGGTTGGTAGTTGTGTTTTTTCAAAAATGTTTTTCAAAGATGTCTTGTTTTTGATTTCTCATATTCTTATTTAATGTACTACTCATCTACTTGATTAGAATATCAGGGGTAGAGTGCCAAAAAATATAATATATATATTTCATAGGCATGTTAAATATTTTCCACTTGAAATTAGTCAAAATCCAAAGGCTGATTGAAAAATGGATAGTCAAAATATTTAAATTTTACTGTAGTATTGGATAAGTGAGTGTGGGTCCAGGCCCTCTGCGATCCTACACAGGATTATCCATATGAATGATGGATGGATGGATAGGAAAAATTAATTGTTCTTTAATTTCCCAACAGTTTCAAAAATTGAAGTTTTAAATACTATGAAATTTTGTTGAATATTACTATTGAATGTGCTTATATATTCGATATGTTTGATTACTAAGATTTCAATATTTCTGTACAGTATATTTAATATAGTATCAAGTGTAGAATGGCACCAATAACTGAATATATCCTATAGTATTTTTGCTGAAGGGTTCACTAGTGTGTGAATGATGCAGGAAGAATTATCTTTGGAAAAGGAACAGTGTTACACATAGAGTCAAGTAAGAAATGATAAACTATACTATATAAACTAATTAAGTACAATAATAATCTTCAGACTTTGTCATGATACTGTATGATAAAAGCGATAAGTGATAAAATCAAGATCTTTTGAACACAACCAACAGCATGACACGTACTGTAGGCAGTCTTACTTTTAAATGCTGACGATGGCAAAACTTACATTACATTTAAACAAACTAATTGCAAACTGGTGCTACATTCAAAAACACTTTCCATTACCATCAACAATTGTTATAAGTTCAGCTAATAATTTTGTGTTCAAAAGGGCTTTCATTTAATGTTAGACATTTCTACTGCATGTACATTTGATGTATATACAATATATCTTGTGTGCTTGCTAAGTTTACCTTTAAAAAGTAGTAAGACATAACATAAAGTATTCAAAAACAATGTTAGGAGAAGAACGCAATAAATATACCCATAGGTGATTTTGCTATAGCGTTTACTATTGTGTGAATGATGGGGGACTACGAATTATATTTGGAAAAGGGACAGCACTGCACATAGATTCAAGTAAGAAATGACTATTAATTTAATTTGGAAACATAGATTTTAAGCCACATACAGTATATCTATTACCCTCAGCCTTACTGTATTTGGTTATTAGTGTTCTTGACATGTTCTACATCTTTAGTATATTTAACCCATTAATAAATAAATTAGTTTGTGTTTGTTATGTTTGGCTTACCGGAATGTTAATATAAATTAAAGCTAAACCTACAGTATTAACATAAAGCAATGTTAATAATTCATTCCATTTACTTTACATTTAAGTAAATTCAGCATGGATGGCATAGTATAAACACAAAAATATGTTTTACCTCATAAATAATTCAGAAATTATATATTTTTGGCATATATACTATCAGATAACTTATACTATATATTATTATTTAAGGTGTGAGTTAATTAAGGTGGTAATATTAAAGAACTTTTTGTTCTGGAGTTTGATAATGTGTGACTACTGGAGGTGCAGCGGCAAAAGTGTTTTTCGCTTATGGAATCAAGTTAATAATTGAATCACGTAAGTGCACAAAATATGATAAAATATTTTACCTGTAACTGATGAATCAATAAATATAATATGTGAAATAAATGTATGCTATAATGGTTGAGGTAAAGGTTAAGGTTATCCCTTATTATCCCTTCAGCCAAGAGCAAAATAACAAATTGGTGAAGTATAGATCTTAAAGCTTTAATGTAACATTAAACATTTTCATTACAGTTTATTATCAGTTTAGCTAAGCAGTTTTTATTTTGTAACCTTATATATATATATATATATATATACACACACACACACAATTGTTTCGGGAGGGCAACAGAACTAATAGTGCTGTCATGTTTAATGTTAAAGTCAAGTTGTATTTTCCTCACTAAGGGTAAATATTTTAGCCTTTTGCTAAAACAAGTCAAGTTAATTGTACAACACTTTACCTGGAATATTTTGAACAACAAATTAGAAGATGATAACTTTGATATATAAACTAGCTTACATGGCATTAGCTACCTGTTCCAATGCAAACTGCAGGTCACACAATATAACTAACTGCAGAAAACATATGTAAGTTTAGATGATACAGCTATAAATCTTAAACAATAAGAGGCTATTTATTTTTCTGTTGGTTTGAGCTGAGACACGATGCTTGTCTGTATGAACTGTCAAGCACATGCTATATATAAATAAGGGGCCAGGGGTAGCTCAGTGGTTAAGGCATTGGACTACGGTTCGGAAGATCCCAGGTTCAAACCCCACAACCACCAAGTTGCCACTGTTGGGCCCTTGAGCAAGGCCCTTAACCCTCAACTGCTCAGAAGTGTAATGAGATAAAAATGTAAGTCGCTCTTGATAAGAGCGACTGCCAAATGCCTAAATGTAAATAATACATTCAAAAGCATATAACCAGGTGGGGTGTGTGATACATATAAGAAATATAGATAGATAGATTTCTTTTCCAATTTTTTTTATTCTTTAAGCAGTTTTATAAATAAAGTGGCCTCTTAAAGTAAAAATGGTGAAAAGTTATATTATTTTTATTGATTTGTATTTATGAAAAAAAATGTTAGGAATTATATGTAATTAGTAGCATGGTGTAAACAGGAAATATGTCTGGAAGTGTGAGCAAATGAATCTTATGTCACTTACTGATATGGAGTTTAATAAGGTGTGAATACTGGTGCTGGAGTTGGGAAAATATTGTTTGGTACTGGAATCAAGCTAATAATTGAATTACGTAAGTACATTAACTGTTTATCAATTACAGAAAGTAAAATCAGGCCAATAATTTATTAAACTATGTATAAATTAAATAAATATATAATATGCTTGATACATGATAAATACCCATAATTATTACAAGCATTGAAATTAAAAATGCTTTATAATTGTTTAAACAGATGCAGCAGCGTTTCTTAATTAAACTTTTTGATTTGTGTAAAAGTACAATTTGCAAGCACAGAAATGATTCTATAATTCTTAATGAAGAATATGTAGTATGATATTTGGTCAGGACAAAATACTTTTTCATGGTCAAACATTCAGCCTCATGTCAAATGTAAAAGCATTAGCAAAAATAATCATAAATACAAACATGAATGGTTCATCTATGTTTTATGTCAAACTGTGGAGAGTAGTTTTAGATAACATAGTTTTTCAACGACTATAACCAAATATCAAGCCATAGTTAATTTGTATGTTGTATGGAAATTATTGTCTAATACTGAATGTTTAAAATCTGGACACCAGAACATAATATTTGGAACTGGAACTAAACTAACAGTGACAGCTATTGAGTAATTAAAAAAAAAAAGATTATTATAAAAAATAGGTTAGCCTAGTAGTAGATATTTTTCTTTATTCTTAGAATTTTTCATAGAATATTTCATACAATATCAGTTCAGGTGTAAACACAACATATGAATGATTACAAGTCTTTTTGCTGTGGGGTTCACTAATGTGTGAATGATGTGGGACAAAGAATTATCTTTGGAAAAGGAACAGTACTACACATAGAGTCAAGTAAGAAATTAATAAGCATTTATAATTGAGCTGATTATGTTAAAAACTAGCAACTACTACTGCAACTACTATTACTAGCAGTAATTAACTTACTATTGGTAGTACTAGTACACAGTAAAATCTCAATTGGACTCATATAAATCAACACTAGTAGTAGTAGTCATAGTAGTAGTAATATAGGTGGTAGTTGTGAACAGTTAAGAGTAGTACGTAACCAAGTTTGTGTTTTACTATGCTTAAGTTAAAAAGGTACATATTTCAAAGACCATAAACAAATAGTAAGTGACATCATTAATTTGTATGATGAATGGGTATGGGAATTATCGTCTAAGGCAGTAATGTTGTGTGACTTCTGGATACCAGAACATAATATTTGGAATTGGAACTAAACTAACAGTGAGAGCTAGTGAGTAATTATTAACTCATTCATGATATTAGTGTAAGGTCAATCAATATTTTTAAAAAATCTGCAATTATGGAATTAATTAACAAATTAATTGTTCTTTAATTTTCCAACAGTTTCAACAATTAAAGTTTTAAATACTATAAAATTTAGCTGAATATACCTGTTGAACATGCTTATATATTCAATATGTTTGATTACATACAGTACTGCATATCTATTACCCTCAACCTTATTTGGTTATTAGTGTTTTTGACATTTTCTACTTTACCATATTTAACCCATTAATAACCAACATAGTACTGTATGTTAAATAAACTAAGGAAGTTGAAATTGTCAAAAGCACAAATATTGTATAACATACAAAGACAGAAAAATAATATTGGTAACATGAATCAAATTGACAATGAAAGATAGTGAGTAGATCCTAGGAACCATTTGGTCCAGAATTCTTTTTGCTGTAGTCTTCACTATTGTGTGAATGATGGAGGGCGAAGAATTATCTTTGGTAAAGGAACAGTACTACACATACAGCCAAGTAAGAAATGAATATGAAGTAATAAGGGAGCTGTTTATGTAAAAACTATAAAGTACTACTTCTAATAGTAATAGTATTGGTTGTAGTAGTCATTAGTTGAAAGTATTAAATAAGTAAGTTTTGTAGTGAGTAAGTAGTGTTTGCTATGTTTGGCTTACAGGAATGTTATTGTCAATTAAAGCTAAACCTATTAACATAAAGCAATGTTAATAATTAATTTCATGTACTTAAAATTTATGTAAACTCAGCATGGATGACGTAGTATGAACACAAAAATGTTTTACCTTATAAATAATTCAGAAATTATATAGTTATGGCATAAATACTATCCGATACTTATACTATATTAAAAATAATTTAAGGTGAAAGTTAATTATGGTTTTTGTTAACTTTTTGTTCTGGAGTTTGATAATGTGTGACTACTGGAGGTGCAGCGTCAAAAGTGTTTTTCGCTTCTAGAATCAAGTTGATAACTGAATCACGTAAGTGCATAAAATATGATAAAGAATTTTACCTGGTAAAACCAGCCACTGTAACTGATGTATTAATGAATACAATATGTGAAATAAATTTATGCTATAAGGGTTGAGGTAGAGGTAAATGTTAAAGCTGTGTTACAGTTATTTATATTCAAGCAATCTCCATATTATCCCTTATAGCCAAGAGCAAAATAACAAATTGGTGAAGTATAGATCTTAAAGCTTTAATGAAATGTTAAACAAAAAAATTTCATTACAGTTTATGATCAGTCGTTTTTATTTTGTGACCTCATAATGAGTAACTACTGTATATAAATGAGTAACAATTGTTTTGGGAGGGCAACAGAACTAATAGTGCTGTAATGTAAGTTGTATTTGTTTCCTTAATTAATGTTAAATGCCATTAACAGGGTTTCTGTAATAATTGTCCTTAAATGGCTATAGCATTTGATATTAATGGAAAACAAAAATCCATATTATTACTAGCCACGCACACATTTTCCTCACTAGGGGTAAATATTTTGAATGTGAAGAAAAAACTAAGTCAACTTAATTGTATAATGCTTTGCCTGGAATTTTTTGAACAACAAATTGGAACATGATAACTTTGATATATAAACTAGCTTGCATGCCACTAGCTACCTGTTTCAATACAAACTGCAGTTCATACAATATGCCTATGTAAGTTTAGATGATACAGCTATAAATCTATAAAGCTATAAATAAAACAAAAGCTATAAATAAAACAATAAGAGGCTACTTATTTTTCTGTTGGTTTGAGCTGAGACACGATGCTTGTAAACTGTCAAGCACATTTTATAGGTAAATGATACATTCAAAAGCATATAACCAGGTGGGGAGTAAGTTCAGTGTGATACATGTAAGAAAGAAATAAAGAAATAAAGATAGATAGATAGATAGATACTGTAGATAGATAGATAGATAGATAGATACTGTAGATAGATAGATATTGCTAATGAACAGAGCATTGTGTGATACTTGGAAACAAGCACATATTTGGTCAAGGCATCAAGCTGACTGTTAATTATAGTAAGTATTTATTAGGTAAAATTACAATATCCTTTGCAATGCATATTTCAGGATATTCTTTTTAAATCCTATTTTATACTCTTATTTTAAACTTTCTTTTTCATTAAACAGTTTAATAAATAAAGTGGCCTCTTAAAGTAAAAATGGTGAAAAGTTATATTATTTTTATTGATTTGAATTTATGAAAGAAATTAATCAATTTCTTAGGAATTATATGTAATTAGTAGCATGGTATAAAAAGGAAATATGGCTGGAAGTTTGAGCATATGAATCTTATGGCACTTACTGATATGGAGTTTAATAGGGTGTGAATACTGGTGCTGGAGTTGGGAAAATATTGTTTGCTACTGGAATCAAGTTAATAATTGAATTACGTAAGTACACTAACTGTTTATCAATTACAGAAAGTGTAATTGGGCCAATAATTTATTAAACTATGCATACATTAAATAAAGATATAATATGCTTGACACGATAAATACCAATAATTAGTGCAAGCATCGAAATTAAAACTTTATAATTTTTTAAAATAGAGTTTCAAATTTGTAATTAAACAAATTACAAAAAAGTTTGTGTTAACCAAAATTTTCAAGCAGAGAAATAATTCTATAATTCTTAATGAAGAATGTGTAAGTACAGTATGATATTTGGTCAGGACAAAATATTTGGACAACTTTTAGTTTCTTTTTCATTGTTTGCATGGTCAAACATTCAGCCTCATGTCAAGTGTAAAAACACTAGCAAAAATAATCATAAATACAAACAGGAATGGTTCATGTATGTCTCATGTCAAACTGTGGAGAGTAGTTTTAGATACCATAGTTTTTCTAAGACTATAACCAAATATCAAGCCATAGCTAATTTGTATGTTGTATGGAAATTATTGTCTAATACTGAATGTTTAAAATCTGGACACCAGATCATAATATTTGGAACTGGAACTAAACAGTGACAGCTAGTGAGTCATTTTTTATTTTATTTTTTAAGATTATTATAAGAAATAGGTCAGCCTATTTTCATTATGCTTAAGATTTTTCATAGAGTATTTCATACAATATCAGTTCAGGTGTAAACACAACATATGAATGATTACAAGTCTTTTTGCTGTGGGGTTCACTAATGTGTGAATGATGGGAGACAAAGAATTATCTTTGGAAAAGGAACAGTACTACACATAGAGTCAAGTAAGAAATTAATATGCATGTATAAGGGAACTGATTATGTTAAAAACTAGTAACTACTTCTGCAACTACTATTACTATTATTAAATAACCTACTATTGGTAGTACTAGTACCAGTAGTAGTTGTACACAGTAAAATCTCAATTGATTTTCAGAGTTTATTTGAGTCCAATTGGAATGGGAATTATTGTCTAAGGCTGTAATGTTGTGTGACTTCTGGATACCAGAACATAATATTTGGAATTGGAACTAAACTAACAGTGAGAGCTAGTGAGTAATTATTAATTCATTCATAATATTAGATATTAGTGTAAGGTCAATCAATATTTTTTAAATGTCCTGCAATTTTGGTGACACTTTTATAGTTAAATATATGTAAATCTTTGTTAGGTTTATTATTATTATTTTTTAAAGGAGTTGAGATTTACTAAACTTTCAAAAAGGAAAGATATTGCTAATAGACAAAGCAAGGTGTGACATCAGGATACAAGCTGATATTTGGTCAAGGCATCAAGCTTTCTGTTAATTTTAGTAAGTACTTATTATTATTATTATTATTATTATTATTATTATTATTATTATTATTATTATATAGGATGCATGGCATATTTCACCATGTTGGTCATAATGAAGAACAGTACATCAAGTTATTTCAAGCTTTCATGAAAGTTTTTACAATTTAAGTTTTTTAATGTATTTTTCCGAAAAAGTTTCTTAAAAAACACAAAATCCTATTTGGACCCCAAACCAAAATGAATTGTTACAGCTAGTGCGTACTTGGTGAATTCATTATGATATTAGTGTATTGTATATTAGTATATAAACTATTGTTGTTACTACATACATATGGTATATACTGTATATTCAATAATACAAAGAAACTTTTCAAATTTTTTTTAAAGGAATTAACTTTTTTAAAGTGTAGGAAAATGTAAACTTGTGATTATTATTACATAGTTTAATAATTTTTAGATAGATAAATAAATAGATAGATAGATAGATAGATAGATAGATAGATAGATAGATAGATAGATAGAACTTTATTAATCCCAAAGGGAATTTGTAATATTGCAGCAGCCAGTCCACAGTTTATATATCAACATAAAAAGGCAACAAAGTAAAAAAGAATATTAAAACTAGGTTAAAATCACAAACAAAAAATCAACAAAAAAAACAACAACTATGATACACTGTTTACAAAAGAGCAGTCAGGTTGGAATCTGAAAGATTGCACATTAAGGTGCATTAATGAGGTCAATACATTGTAAATTAATAGGAATACACTGTTTCTATGTACATGTATATGATGATTGTATATACAGGTGGAAAAATAAGTAACAGGAAACTTAACTGAAATTAACGGTGATGCATTCAGAAAAAATATTACTTGCTACTGAAATCAAGTTAATGCCTGAGTTACAGTATAATTATAACTAATTAAATATTGAAATATTTAATTGGATTCAGCAAATTCCATGAGAATAGACATAGGTATACTTTTAACAATACAAACTGGCTGCTTATAAAGTGCAGCTAATCTGAGATAAACATGTACAAAGATAAATATTATCAACAGTGTCAAGAATTTAAAAACATTCTATGTTTAACACACTTTATGTGTCAAGGAGGAGATGAATGCACCATCAGTCTACCTACAGTTGTAATTAGTAAGATTTATATGAAGTATAATACTTTAAACTTCAATATTCTAATGTCAAAAAAATTCTTGAATACAACAATAATTTATAAACATACATTTACTAAGTTAGAGTGTTCCAGACTGAAAAAAAAGTTTTTAATATAATAGATATTGATAATGAACGTACCATTGTGTGACATTTGGAAACAAACTTATATTTGTTCAGGGTGTCAAGCTGATGGTTAATTATAGTAAGTAGTCATAAATTATGACAATAATATACATTTTTATAGCATATGTCATCATGTACTAAACTATACTGTATATAAGTACTTATATAGTTATATTTCAGTGCAAGGACTAACATGTTTTAAGTATTATTATTTATTTTTTATCAGGATAATGTTTGGAACTGGAACCAATTTGGCAGTGACAGCTAGTAATTTGTTAACAATTTATTCAAAATATTTTTGATAGTGATGTATAAGCATGTTTTTTCTTTTATTACCTATTCACATGGTATGAACAAATTAATCTCATGTTCCCAAAGTACTTTTTGTTAGGTAGTTTGATTATGTGTGACTACTGGAACTGCAGTGGGACAACTATTATTTGCCACTGGAATCAAGTTATTAATCAAACTACGTAAGCACATTATCTATTGTATGAATTATTATACACTATGCATTAAAATGGTAATTATTACTGTTGGACTAGAAATTTTTATATGTATGACTAATATGACAACAAGTAAAGAAATTAACAGTATAATGTAAGCTATAATTAACTTTAAAAAAGTAAAAGATTTACTAATGTATATGTTTAGCTATGCTGTATTTGACTATTGGAAAATATAGCAATCTTGGAAAGATGACAAAAGGGATAGTGCTGTTGTGTAAGTTAATTGTCTTCCCTCGAATAAGGTCAGACATTATATTTTCAAGTCAACCTTCATTTTTTTTAGTATTTACTGTAAATATCAATGCACGTAAGTGAGGGTCTTAAAGATATTTAATATATATGTTTAACTAATTAAGCTAGTGTAGACAACATAAAAAAATAGATATCTATTTGTATATATACAAACACCAGTCTCTAACACCTCTCATACAGTATGTATATAGATGGTTCAAGTCAAACCGGGACTAAGTGTTCCCGTTTATTTTTCTAAGCAGTATACAGTATATATTTACCTTTTTTGTGATTGAATATACACTTGAGCTATAAAAGCACAGAAAATAACCAGAACTAATATAAGAACAAAAAAAAAAACATTCCTGCAAATTATCAAACTATAAAAAAAGAACTAACTAAAAAGCATTTAGGATTCAGCAAATTTAGTTGTTTCCTATTTCTATGGTTAATTTTTTTTTAAAACTAACGTATGGTAAATATGCATAAAAACTTATTTCACACTGTGGACATTTCACTAAGTTTTTGTTGATATTTTTCCTCTCATAGTGTAAGTTTTTGAGATGAGGATAGTGATAGTGTGCCTGATGGCTATAGAATATTACTCAGCAAAGGAACTTGGCTCACAGTTCAGTTAAGTAAGTAAAATGACAAAACTTTAAATAATTATTATACAGGATTACTAAGGTGTGACACGTAGAAGCTGTTAAGTTAAAGTTAGACTGGAACCAACACATAGTTGTAAAACAAATTAGCAGAAGTTTATAATGTATACTTACTATCTTTGATCAGAAAATAATATTTTTCTTTCCATTTAGCAGCACATATACACCTATACATACACTACCGCTCAACAGTTTGGGATTTACTTTGAAGGCATCCAAAATATGCACTAATCTCATTTGAACAATTAATGTTGAGATGTACAGTATCTGCTATTCATGATCTGTATAGCCTTCATAACGGCTCTAATCTGTGGTGCTGTTAATTGGTGATTTCTGAGGCTGGTCACTCTAAATGAAATTCTTCTTTGCACCAGAAGTAGGTTTTGGTCTTGCTTTCCTGGGAAGGTTTTCATGAGAGCCAGTTTTTTGCAAATGCACTTGACACAATACTGTTCTTGCAAGAACTATTCCAGAAACACTGACCTCCGTGTCTTAAAGTAACAACTGTCTGTTGTTGTTGTTGTTGATGATGCATAATTACCTTATTCCATATGTGTTTTTTCATAGTTTTCATAGTTTTCCCAGCATTGTTATAGAATGAAAAAAACAAATCACTCAAGAAAAACAAATAAATTGATCCCAAACCTTTGAGCAGTAGTGTAACTTTTATTACATTCATTCAAATTATTGTTTTAAGAAAAACAAACAAAAAACAAAACAAAGGAACTAACAAATAAACACTACAAAGGGAAGGTTTTGGTCCCTAATTTGCATAGTGTGTGAATGATTACAACAGAATAATTGTTCATATATACAGGTTACAGTTGAAAAGAGTAAGTAAAATTTAGCATTTAAAAAAAAACTTTATTACACATGCACAGATGGACAAATCATTAACTCAATAATTTTGGAAGTATTAAAAGAATTATCAGGCTAAAAAAGGTGTTAGCTAACATGATGTAATATTTACTGTATGGATAGTTAGTTAGCTATTTTGGTGCGTTATTGTAGAACATATGTAAGAGCATGTGGCATGATTTTGCCATTGGTGATGAGTCCTAGTAAAAATATTATTTACAGTAAGTGTGCTTGGTGAGTTTTCTAATTTCCATATAAACAATGGCATATTTTTAAATGTTTCAGCAGTATGGCTGATGAGAATTTTATTTTTCTAAACTGAGAGTTGTGATCTGTAGGCCATGTGCTTTTTTATGCCATTAAAACATACACTGGCATAGGTATTTTTGGGGAATATTTCACAAAGGCACAATTACCATGATACTGTAAGTCTGGCTTTAGTTTTTAGTTATGACATCAATATCTGTGTAACTCAGTACCACAATCTGTATCAAGTGATAATATTTTTTTTTTGGCTGAAAAATTAAGATAATATTTAGTTATGGAAATATTTAGTTATATTAATGTTGAGCGGTATATGTGACATTTAACATTTTAATATTAGATTAAACCAGATCCAAAACTTCAAATGGTGGGTTTCAGACAAAGAACGTCTTAAAAAACTGCAACAGTAATATACTTTTAGAACATAAAAGTTGGTGCTAATAAATTACTTAAAATTAATTATTCAGGACTTTTTTTTCGAGTCAAATACTAGCACCCCTAATGGTCATAAGTAAGAATATACAGAATGTTTTCCCTCTAGCCCAGACTGTTTACCTGTTTACCTATAGAGCCTGTCATTATAATACCGGTATAGTCAAGGTGCATGTGGTCAAGGACTTTTCAATCTTGACACTTTTTTTCTAATTTAAAGGAGGAAAACAGCACACACCTTTGAGTAATAAAATAACAATTTACACAAAAGGTACTATTATCATAAGATGTGTGTGGTTTCAAAGAGGGACCTTTGCTTATGCACACAATGTTTTGCATCTCTTTTAATGTTCAATGAGCAAAACTACCCTTGCTATATACAGTACTGAGACATTTGTCTAATAATGGTTATAAGCAAAAATCATAACCTTTGTGTACCTGTGCTTTGCATTACCAGGCAGGTTCTTGCTGTGAGATAGACTTTAATAATTGTATTAACTTTGTGTTCTATGTGCATTTTCTTGTGTGGTTTCAGAAGAAAAGAAGGAGCCGAAATATTACAAGGTTGAGGCACAGAATAATACAACAGAATCCTGCCTGGCCACTGGCTTTACTAATCAAAATGCCACTGACAGCATTTGGAAACTTGAAGACAAAAACAAAGCAGAAGCAGTCCTGTTTGAAGGCGAGGGATATTACAGCAGGCTGATACTGAATGAAAGCTGTAAAGAAACTGGTAAGAATTTATAGACATCACATAGTTTTACCAGTATTTGGACAGAAAATTACTGTGCAATTTTGTACTGCTTATATAAATATAAATGAATTATTGTTACAAATATATTTATTGTTATTAATCTTATTATTTTTAAGATATTGGTGGTACATGTAAAAGTGAGAGTGGAGATTCAAGCTGGACATTCAATTCAGGTGACTAAAGATTAAATTTTTTCATATATATACTTACATATTATATAAATACATACATTTAAAATCAGTAAATTTGGATTTTGAAGATTAAAAAAACTATTTGCTTACAAATGTTGACTTTTTTGATAGATCCCAAGACCAAATTTTTGTCACTGAGCATATTTTGGCTGAGGGTCCTCTTTTTGAAGACGATTGTGTTCAATGTCTTGATGACGCTGAAAGTATGGATGACCTAGTGTTCTTTTTAATTGGTAAGCATCATTAATATACTGGAGTATGTTTGTCTTGTTTGTTGCCAAAACACAGATTAACACAAATGGAATATTTAAAAGCATACATATTTACAAGAATAACAACAACAACTCAGGTGTTAATAGTTTTCAATAGACACAAATATCCATTTGAGGCCTTATTTTAATGAATAGAACAGTTTTTATCTAAACATGTTTCTTTTTCTTTTTGAATTGGTGGCTAAGTCTGAATGTTACATCAATATGTACTATATGTAGTTCAAATGACATGCACATACAGTATTTGTGTAGATGTTATGGATTCAGATTATCACCTGTGTGTATTTGTCTATTTTTTCATGACTAGATGAGATTTTTAAAGTGTCTAGACCACCACTATAATCACTTAACTCTAATTGCTGACAAAAATCTAGAATAGAAAATGCGAAGCAAAGTAGAAAATAGGGTTTTATTTTTCTTTTGCTGTGAAATGTAATATGATGTAACATCAAGACACAATTTTAAAATTAACAAATGAAATTATAGCTGTGATTATACACTCACCATGAACTGATTGTTAACGCAAATATATAATAAGCCACTCATGTACTGTAGCAGCAACTTAAAGCATTTAGACATGTAGACATGATCAAGACGATCTGCTGAAATTCAAACTGAGCATCAAAATATTGAAGGAATGTAATTTAAACGACTTCGAACAGGGTATGGTTATTGGTGCCAGACAGGCTGGTCTGAATATTTCCAAAACTGCTGATCTGCTGGGATTTTCACACCCATCTCTAGAGTTTACAGTGAATGGTCTGAAAAAGATAAAATAATAAGTCTTTGTCAAAAATGCTTCGTTGACACCAGGAGATCTGAGGAGAGTGGACAGACTGGTGCAAGCTGATAGAAAGGCAATAGTAATTCAAATAACATCTTCTTCAAATGTATGCCGAAGAGCATCTATGAATACACAATACATTGGACCTTGAAGCAGCAGAAGACCACAAGAGATGCCACTCCTGACAGCTAAGAAAAGAAAACTGTAACTACAATTCTCATGGGCTCACCAAAACTGCACAACAGAAGATTGGATAAATGTTGCCTGGTCTGATGAGTCCCGATTTCTTCTGCAACATTCGGACAGTAAGGTTGTAATTTGGCGTAAACAACATGAAAGCAAGGATCCATCCTACCTTGTATCAATGGTCCAGGCTGATGGTGGTGGTGGTGTAATGGTGTGTAAATATTTTCTTGCCACACTTTGGGTGCTTAGTACCATTTGAGCATTGTTTAAAGGCCACAGCCTACCTGAGTATTGTTGCTGACCATGTCCATCCCTTTATGAACACAGGACAACGCATCATGTCACAAAGCTAAATCACCTCAAACTGGTTTTCTGAACATGGCAATGAATCCATTGTACTCACATGGACTCTACTGTCACTCAATCCAATAGATGAGCTTTGGGATATGGTGGAATGGGAGATTCGCATCATGGATGTGCAGCCAATAAATCTTAAGCAAGTGCATGATACCGGGCCAATATGGGCCAAAATCTTTAAGGAATGTTTCCAGCACCTTTGCATATGACTCTATGCCATAAATAATTAATGCAGTTCTAAAGGCAAAAATTAGTCAAACGCAGTACTAGCAAGGTGAACCTAATGAAGTGCTTCATCTTTTTAAATTACTATTATTAGTTGACAAATTAATAAAACAGTGCCAGTGGTTTTGGTAATCATATGTCCATACCTCCTGTTTGAAGGTTAATGTTTGAAGGTTAATCTGACCATCATTTGCTATACTTACAGCTCACATTAAAGTTAATTAATACATATATCCCTTACCATAATCTGGTCTCTGATTAAGGTGTCTCTTCTATGAGAAAAATGAGAAAACAGTGGATTGTGAAGGGATTATGCCACTAAATAATTAATGCATTCACATTTATGTTTTTAATATTGTATCCTAATAGAACTCATAGTACTCTGATAGACAGTTACTCTAGAATAACATCAGAATAACATCTTTGTTTTTTTTTCCGTCAAACTTTACCACTGCTTAAGCTGCACTCCTGCTTAAGTGCAAATTCTGTATTAAATCCTTCTATGCATGCTTAACTATCTGAATATAGCCCATAATTTGAAATCTAAGTTTTCTGCTATCTTCTTTGTGAATACATTATATAATATTAAACATGTGAAATTATATGTGTACTGTAACTGGAATAGGGCTAAATAAATATTTGGCTACTACTGTACTGTATATATTTATTTAAAATATATAATTTTTTAAATATTATGTTTTGTTTATGTTTTAAGGTGATTCATTCCCAAATTAGAAGACCTGGATGATACTTCTGCTGTCTATGTGAAGAAAAAGGAATGTTCTACATAACATGACAACATGGTTGTTAAATGTAATGCAGTGTAATATAGTTCATATAACAATATTTACAAAATAGAGCTTTTCTGCTTTTGTGCTAAAAGGTACTTACTGTTAATTTTAAATTAATGATATTTACATCCTTTAAAACATGTGTTTTTTAAATATTCATTTACACTTACAATGTACTAATCAAAACTAGTAAAATGTTAACTTTTAATTGCTAGTTAAATTCTGCCCTTAGTTGGATGTACATTAGGTATCATTCCCCCCTGTTTATCACTATTTTACTGAATTTCTTAATTCTGTCTTTTTACTCATTCTTTCACTGTTAATGTAAATTCCTATATTAGCTGGTTCTGTGTAGGCATCTCTTTGAAAACTTTAACAGAATATGTGTATGACTTAATATTGATGCTAAGCTATATGTACATGCACTATATACAGTATGTGGCTTAATATGTATTGATAATTGTCCATTTGTGTACAGTTTTTTGCACTTCAAAATAAATGATAAGTACATGAAATAAGTCACGTTTTGTCATTTTAAAAAATCCTTCTTTACTTAACATTTTACTTAAATACTCATTTCTGACTGTATTAACATACTGTATCAATATGTATACTGCTAAATAATTACATCTTAGCTAGCGGAACTACTTCAAATAGAGTCCTATACTGTATCTACAGTAGTCTTTTGTAATATGTTTATTATAATAGATTAAACATAACATTGTTAAACCAATTACTAGACAGTTCTTTCTTTTAATTTATTTTAAGATTAAAAATTCTTTGCACTTTTCTTTGCATTCTTTTTCATTTCATTCCATTCAGGAATGAAATTATCTGGTAATACTGTAATATAAAAATTTAAAGCTTGAAATTAAAACAGCATCTACAAATAGGTTTAATAATTATATAGTTGGTTCACTGTGATCTTATGTACTAGATAAATTGGACTATATTCATGATACGTTCAATTCCTTAGTTATTATTGTTTTAAAGGTTTCAATTGGCTACTCTAAATTGCCCTTAGGTTTAAGAGTGTTTAAATATGGTGCCCATGAAATTGACTAGCCCAGTGCTTCCAGGGACAAGCTCTGAAACTGCCAATAATTACCTAGATGAATCATTAATGATTCTGCAGTAGTGGCTCAGGCAGTTGAGGCTCTGGGTTGCTGATCGGAGGGTCGGTAGTTCGAGCCTCGCCACTGCCGGATTGCAACTGCCCATATTCCAAATCCACTGCCAGGTGCAAGCCTGGAGGAATGGGTGAGTTGTGGCAAGCAAGGGCATTCAGCGTAAAACCTGTGCCAACACTGCTTTGCTTAACTGAATGATCCATTGTGGTGACCATAAGAAAGGGAAAGTTTGCCAATACACCATTCTTTTTCTTATTTTAAGTACAGTATGTAGATACTTCAGAGACATACAGCAGACTCATATAAATTGTCAACAAAATAGTTGATAGAGCTTTGTAAGCTTTCAACTTTAACCTGCCTCCCCTTTTTTCAAGTACTCAGAATGTGTTCTTTTGTCATGCCGTATACCTCTCACATTTTTTTTTTCTACAAATGGTGAATTTTTGCTGTTTTTTTCTTGCTCACACTTAATGTGTGATTGTGCAGCACATGTAGCAGCAAGTGCAGGTTATTAGAAAAATAAGCCCCATAGAACTTTTTATGTATCCAGTATTTATTTTAAAACCATTTTAATTTAACCATTTGTTGAACACATCAGTTAAAACCTACAGCTAAGACAGAATACAATTTAAGTTTAAGATCAAGCGATCAGAAGAAGCCAGCAATGATATGAGTGCAAGATGGTAAAAGAAAACAACTAAACATATCGGTTGGACTGAGTGTTTATACTTTTAAATTATTTAACACTAGTATTGATGGAGCAAATTTAGATGACAATATATATGGTGGTGTGAAAAAATTGTTTGCCCCTTACTGGTTTCTTATTTTTTTTGGCATGCTTGTCACACTTTAATGTTTCAGAATCATCACTCACACTTACTCACCATCTATACGGCTTTATCCTGTACTCAGGGTCACGGGGACCTGGAGGCTATCCCAGGAGGCTTAGGGCACGAGGCGGGGTACACCCTGAACAGGGTGCCACTCCATCGCAGGGCACACACACACACTTATTCACACACTACGGGCAATTTGGGAATGCCAATTAGCCTAACCTACATGTCTTTGGACTGTGGGAGGAAACCGGAG
>JAQMYL010000001.1:29824326-29834643 GCA_030014365.1 Clarias pachynema | reverse complement strand
CATGGAGTCACCTGTCATAGAGAAGAGATCAGTATTTTATAACACAAGCAAGCAAGATTTCCATAATCAGACTCACTTATTTATATTTTTCCTTACTCTACACTGATTAATTAATCATTAGTTGAATTCTTTCTGAAATAACACAAAATCAGCATTAACTCACCTAATGAAAGCCACAGACACAAAAATAAAACAGTGAACATGATGAATGAGTGAAGGACAAAACACAATATGTGGAAGCCTTTCTGTTCGCTTTGAACATGTTAAATGTTGATGAAGCTCCACCCCTCAGCCTCACATGACAGTGTTAATGATGATAGAGACAAATTCTTAACCCAATGCTGTTTTCTGGCTTTACAGTACATTCATTTTTACACGCATACATTTTTACATATTTACATAAATTCAGGAAGGAATCGATACATACAGGAAGAACTGTGGCTGGAAAAAAGTTGAATGTCATGATCAGAGTTCAATTAAATGTTTGGTGAAATAAAATTGTGAAAAAAAAATGGCTATGTTTAATAAACAGCTGTGTAGCCTTAAGAAAAGCACTTATCAATGAGTGAAAATAAACAAACAAACAAAAAACTTTAATTTGTTAGCGAGCAAAAAGAAGCATGTGGAGAATAGGAAAAAGATCACGTGGTCGGATAAGTCCAGAGTTACCATGTTCCAGAGTGATGGGTACATCTGGGCAAGAAGAGAGGTGGGTGAAATAATCCACCTATCATCCATAGTGCATACTTTACAAGGACGTGGGGGTGTTATGATCTGGGGTTGCTTCAATTTGTCAGGTCTAGGATTAGCAATGTTATGTCACCTAAAAATGATATACTCTGATAACTTGAATATGCTGAATACACAAAATGACTAGGTATTTCCATCGAATGATTTTTCTTCTCTGATGGCACAGGCATATTCAAAAATGATAATGCCAGGATTCATTGAGCTCAGATTATAAAAGAGTGGTTCAGGGAGCATGAGACATCATTTACACACATGAACACAGAGTTCAGATCTTAACCCCATTTTGGAGAATGTGTTGGAGATACAGTATGAGGTGAGGTTAAACGGTTAAAGGTAAAAAATAAGCTGATCAGCTTTAATGTAATCAGTGATATTATTATTTAAGGTTGAAGCAAACGTACATGTCTGTCCATCTTTCCGTACAGCAGAACTCTGCCTTATTAACATATTAATACAAAGTAATACCATTATCTTACACTTTGTGTACATTACATTGTACTTCTTTCATTGTCAGCCAAATATACTCCCAGTTCGGTAATTGGAGAGTGAACGACTTAAAGCGACTTTCTTAGAACGACTCCAGCACATTCAAATTCACTTATACCACAGCTCTTTTATTTCAACAGTGAAAGTACGAACTAGTCCCAATATTCAGTCTATTGACATCTATTGGTGTTTGTTTACATTGAGCAAGTAGCTTATTACTAACTTTTTAAAATGTAGATTATTACACATAACGGTTCATCTCATTGCTTTTACTCAACATTTTGATTTTAACGCATAACACTGGGCTATTTTACATGATCTCACCTTGGACTCCTGCAGATATGTTTTTTTCTGCTTTATCTCATAGTGGTGCTCACACATTAATGCTTGTTATTAACACCATGTTTTCAGGACATATGAGACAAACTGGTTTTAAACTTCGCACAAGAAGAATAACATACATTGATCTCTCCAGTAATCTTTGAAGGATCGGTTTTCATAGCTACTTGCCTTTTTCGAGTAAGACATACTGTTGCACTTTGGTTTGTGCTTCTTGAGGATTGTGGCTGCTTGTATGTGCATTACCGTTGTTTCTGTGCCTTTTACATACTGTCTACTCTACATCTACACTCTATACATGGTAAACTATCTCATTGATGTCTATACACTCAACAGAAAGCTCAATTCATCAAAGTGATAGTTTACTATGTATATAATGTAGATTTACTACAAGCTCACCTCAAAGTGAAAAATACTATATTCATCCAAAAAATTACCGCCTTTACTTTGTTGGAAAAGACCAGCCATTTAAACACACTGCAATATTCAGGCTTACAAATTTTAATTCAATTCAATTTGTATATTGCTTTTGTTTTTTTCTTCCCTGATTTTCTCCCTATTTTTAGTCATGTCCAATTCCTCCCCACATTAAGCTACTACACCTCAGGTGGGAAGGCCGAAGACCATCACGTGTTTCCTCCAAACCACGTGCCGTCACTGACCGTTTTTGTTTTGCTCACGCACCATTGGGAGCGGCGTAACACACTCATAGGACAGCACTATCCGCTCGCGTGAGCTCACAGACGCCCCTAGTTGGGTGTAGAGCCTTGATTAATGTGGGAGCACTAAATACCGCTCATCCCACCCCTGAGAGAGCTCGGACAATCATCTCTCTTTAGACCTCCGGCTGCGAGAGGCTACAGCATCACCCGGGGATCAGACTCAACAGGGAACCCATCCCCATTTGGGTGATAACAGATAGTAGGGATTGTTGTGCAGTTATACTGTGTGTTAGGCAGCTGAAAGTTTATTATAATAGTTGATGTCTTTAAGTTCATATGGAGTCTAGTTTGTTATTAAAGGCTCAGGTAGAGTGTACGTAGGAAATTTCATTCCTACACTATTGAGCGACTGCAGTCACAAGTCAGAGAACTCAGAGAACAACTGTCTGCATTAGCCAAGGCCAGGACTACCTTCATGGTAAAGTGGAACAATCCCTGGTCACCACACGCATCCCAGGCAGACCACACAGGGCATCCATGCGGTGAGAACTCCAACCAGAAGCGGGGTCAGACATGTCTATAGGGCAGAGAATCACTGGCAGCTCAGGAACGACATATGTAGCTCCTCAGAGAGAAGAGAAGAGAAGAGAAGAGAAGATAAGAGTTAGGTATGGTCACATACGTATGGTGCATGTATACTTATTCCTGCCGGAGTCCCTGCTTGTACTCTGCACTAACTATGAAAAGAGATGGACAAAGTACACAAATACTGTACTTGAGTGAAAGTAGAGATTCCCTAGGGCAAATATTACTCAGGTAAAGTATTAAATGTACATGGCTTGTGTTGGCTCAGAGTAGGATTTTTCACAGTAAAGTTTCTCTCTCTCTCTCCCTCCTTCCAGATTGTAAACTGCTATTTTTGCTGTCTGAAAGAAAATCTGCTTCTGATTTCAAACAACCCTGAATAGAGGATAAAGCGGTATAGAAGATGAATGAATGAATGAATGATTTCAAACATCTGTTGCATTCTTAGGCTTGTAAGCAGTCTCAAATGAAAATCAATTCACATAATTACACATAATAGTCAGCAGGTGGCGACATTCACACTTCAAATGCTACACGCCATTGTCATTGGGTAATGCAACAACGTGCAGAAGTGTAGTTAAATAAAGGCACATATATTTGCTATACTTTTGAGTGAATGAAAGTAAAAAGTATCTTCTTGTAAAACTACTTAAGTAAAGTACAGATAGGCCAAACATGTTACTTTCCACCTCTGGATATGACAGCATAACTAAAAGGGAGATCCAGAAGGAAACAGACATGAGGGCTTCCTGAGATGTTACAGTAAGCAACCAATCATTTCACCGTCAACAAATCTAAGTGATCAATGAGAGTGGAAAAGACAAGAGTATACAAGATTTCACAGGGAGCTAATGCATTGTGGATAAGATAGGAGAGATGTGCTCATATCTGCTGGTTGTAATGAGGACTCACTGCTGCATTCTAAACTAAAGCTTGTTTGAACAACCAGACAGTAAGGCATTACACTCGTCCAACTCAGAGGTGATAAAAGCATTTACTAATTTTTCTGCATCGTTTAGTGACAAAAAATTGCTTATCTTGGCAATATTTCTGAGATGGAAGAATGCTATCCTGGTAATATTATCTACATGTGCTTAAAATAAATGGCTGGGATCTATAACCCCACTGAGGTCTTTCACTGTTGCACTTGATGGAACAGAAAGGCCATCTAAAGTTACAGTGTGATCTAGCCTGCTCACGCCAGTTTACCGGATAGAGACTCACCCACATGCTTGAGTGGGTGAGTCTTTATTCGGTAAACTGGTGTGTATGTGTGTATGTGTGTGTAAGATGTGTGAAAGTTGTTCTACATAGCCACTGCCTTTGCCATCTGCCCCCCTTTGTCTGCAAGCTAGTGGGTGTGTTTGTGTCCATGTGTGCGAGTCTGCACTATGGTGTGTGTGTGTAAGTCGTCCTACACAGCAGTCACCTTGTCCCCCCTTCCTCCTCATCTCTCTCCGGTCCCAATCACTACAACCCTGCAGGTTGTAGCACCAGTGGGTGCATAGTATTACCCTGGGTGAAAGTCCTAGGGTGAGGTAATCGTCTTTCTAGTGTTACTGTTTCTGTTGCCCATCGCCATGCATTTGGTACACAAACGGCAGGGTGTTAAATCTGATGCTAGCAAATACAGAAAGCCAGTGAAGAACAGTAGAAACAGTAGAAAGGATGTGGAGAACGGTTAAATTGGATCATGCAGCTGCCTTCTGAATGATTTCCTATGATTAAACAGTGCTCTGTCAGGACTAATTTCTACATATCCATTCTAGAAATGCCATGAAACTGAATAGGCACCTGATTGAAAAGAAAACAAACAAATCATTCTTTAGTACATTTGTAACTGCACAAAGGATATCCAATTATACAACCAGAATTCCAGAAAAGTTGGGACATATTTTCAATTTGAATAAAATAAAAACTAAAAGAATTTCAAATAACATAAGCCAATATTTAATTCACAGTATCACATAGAGAACATAACAAATGTTTAAAGTGGAAAATTGAACAATTATCTGCCCAAAATCAGCTTATTTTAAATTTGATGTCTGCTACAGGTCTCAAAATAGTTTGGATGGGGGCATGTTTACCATGGTGTAGCGTCTTCTCTTCTTTTCAAAACAGTTTAAAGACATCTGGGCATTGAGGTTATGAGTTTCCAAAGTTTGGGGGTTGGAATTTTGTCCCATTCTTGCCTGATATACAGTACTGTAGGTTTCCAGCTGCTGAAGAGATCATGATCGTCTTTGACGTATTTTTGGTTTAATGATGTGCCAAATGTTCTTTATAGGTAAAAGATCTGGACTGCAGGCAGACCAATTCAGCACTCGGACGCTTCTACTACGCAGCCATGGTGCATATGTTGCTCTGAAACTTTTATATACCTTTTATATACCTTTCATGTTTCCAACAAGAATGTCAAATTTGGACTTGTCTGTATGAAAGTATTCCTGGGCCCATTTAGTAATGTCAGTGACACAATCATGCCGATGAGTGATGCAGTGTCTTCTGAGGACTCGAAGACAACGGTCAGCCTTGGTCCTTATGCACAGGGATTTCTCCAGTTTTTCTGAATCTTTTGATGATGTTATGCACTGTAGATGAAGAGATTTGCAAAGTCTTTGCAATTTGACATTAAGAAACATTGTTTTTAAAGTATTCCACAATCTTTTTACGCACTCTTTCACCGATTGGGGAGCCTCTGCTCATCTTTACTTCTGACAGGCTCTCTAAGACATCCCTTTTATGTTCACTTCAATTCAATTCAATTCAATAAAATTTTATTTTTATAGCGCTTTTAACAATTGACATTGTCGCATTTTTATAGCTAATCATGTTACATACCTGATGCTACATGTTCTTCCAGCTTTTTAAAATTTCTGCCTTTTTTTTAGCCCTTTGTTACCCCATGCCAACTTTTTTGAGACCTGGAGCAGGCATCAAATTTGAAATGAGCTCATTTAATAGATTAATATGTACAGTAGAATTTCTCAATTTAAACATTTGTTATTTTCTTTATGTTTTATTGTGAATAAAATGTGAATGTTTTAATTTATTTTAATTTGATTTAAAGAAATGTTGCAACTTTTCCAGAATTCAGGTTGTAGTAAAAACATAGATGGAAAAAGCACAGGTGAGGCCTGTGTAGACAAAAATACATAAATTAATTTTCAATAAATAAAATAAGTATATTATGTTAAATTAGTATATTAAATACCTCAAAGACCATCGACAGTGGAAAGACATACATCAATATTCTGCTGATGTGTTCGTGCAGCTATAACAGTTTTATTTCAAGATGTGTGAGTTGGTCATCTGGGTTTCAGAAAAGCTTTGTCCAGAATTATAAATATATGTCAATTTGATAATACAGAAAAGCTTTATCGTATTTTAGCATTTCCTGACATGCAAGGTTCATTAATAATTGTACCTTTTTTAATTTCTATTTATTTTACATATATTTGATAATAAATAGGTCATATAAATATGAAACATTCAGCACTTAACAATCCTTCCGTATTGGATGTTGTAGGGAATATTTGATTTCTAGTGTGTTTCATGATATTCTGTGTGCGTGAGAACAGAGTGTTTTTCTTTCTTTTACCTCGACACGCTGCACTTTCAATAAACACATTCTATAGTAGTTTATGTTAAATGCAGAGCTACTCTCAAGGTTATTTGTGTGTGTGTGTATATATATATATACTCCTGTCTTCCTCAATAAACTTTGAACATCTCACTGAGCACGAACTTGTGTGTTTCACTGAGGGGTTCCCTGGCCAGGCGTCACAAGCAGAATACAGGCTGAGCACTGAGTAGACAAAAGGAGGTCTACCAAAATTCAAGAAATCCTTACAGATGTCTATGAAAATTTTATAGCTAGTGTGATGTCTGTAGTGAAGAGAGAAAGAGAGAACTGTGTCAAGGTTTTTGTACAGTGCAGCTGGATTTCCTGTCACTGTGGTCTCCAGAGCACAGTAGTATAGTGCAGAGTCTGATACAGCAGCAGAGAAGATGAGCAGATCCACTTGTTTATTTTTATCATCAATGTTAGCAGATAGACGTGGTGGCATAGGGTCAGTTTTACCTCCACTGGGCACAATGTAAAGAAGGTATGCAAGATTCTGTTTTAGATCTTGTTTGTACCATTGCAGGCTATTTGTTGAAGTACTCTTTTTGTAGCTGCAGGACAGAGTAACATTATCACCTTCAGCTACAACTTTATGGGTTAAAAGTGGCTCTATTGGATTTGCCGTGGAGTCACCTGTCATAGAGAAGAGATGAAAATATTTTGAACCTTATCTTTAACGCAAGAAAGATTTATATACAATTAGACTCACATTCTGATTTTTCCTAACTCCACATAGATTAATGAATCATTAGTTGAATCCTTTCTGAAATAACACAAAGTAAATTTTAACTCACCTAATAAAAGCCACAGACAAGTAAATAAAACAGTGAACATGATAAATGAGTGAAAGACAAATGCCAATATGTTGAGGGCTTCCTGCTTGCTTTTATGTGAACATGTTAAAAGTACATGAAGCTCCACCCTAAAGGATCACATGACAGTGTTAACAATGTTTCTGACAGATTGTTAACCCAATGCTGTTTTCTGGCTTTACATTCAGTCAAACATGGGGAATCTGTAAACTTAGGTGAAGTCAAACTGAAATAAATATTTTATAGAATTATAATCTACTTATCAGATATACAGGTACGTCTCAATAAATTAGAATATCATTAAAAAGTTGATATGTATGAGTAATTCAATTCAAAAAGTGAAACTCATGTATAATATAGATTTATACACTAATATATTTCAAATGTTTTTATTTATAAATTTTTTTTTATTAATTTTGATGATTATGGCTTAAAGCTAATTTAAAAAACCCAAAAGTCTCAGAAAATTTGAAAATTGTGAAAAGATTCAATACAGTATGTGTACAATATACTCATAGTGTAACACTCTAAGCAGCTAATTAACTGAAAACCTGCAAAATTTCCTGAGCCTTAAAATGTTCTCAGTCTTGTTCAGTAGGCTACACAATCATGAGAAAGACTATTGACTTAACAGTTGTCCAGAAGATGATCCTTGATGCCCTGTGCATGAAGGGTAAGACACAAAAGGTCATTACTAAAGAAGCTGGCTGATCACAGAGTGCTGTATAACTACAGCATTGAGGGGATTGTGAAACAATGCCCATTCAAGAATTTGGGGGAGATTCATAAGGAGTGTACTGCAGCTGGAGTCAGTGCTTCAAGAGCCACCATGCACAGACATATCCAGGACATGGGCTACAACCATCTTGAACCAGACAAACCACATTTAAAACAGAGACAACAGAGACCTGGGCTAAGGACTATTTTCATCATTACTGTTGAAATGATGAAAATAGATTTTGCATTTTATTTGGAAATCAAGGAAATCGACTATTTGATTGCTTGAGGTCCAGCATAAAGTTTGCACAGTCAGTGGAGGTTTGGGTAGCCATGTCATCTGATGATGTTGATCCACTGTGTTTTATCAGGTCCAAGGTCAACACAGCCGACTACCATGACGTTTAAGAGCACTTCATACTTCCTTCTGCTGACCAGCTTTATGGAGATAAAAAGTCAAAAGTACTAATAGCTGGTTTAAGGACCATGGTATCCCTGTGGATACCATGGTAAACCATGGTAAACCGCAGGGAGTAAAAATGTTCAGTTCAAAGGGAACTGCGAACGGTGTAGAAAACGAGTGAATAACAGGTCTTCACTTCACCGGAAAAGGGAATGAAAATTGTCCCATAAGTAAGGCCTCTAGCTAGTGCGTGAAAAAAAGCTTGAAAAAGGATTAATATATTTATTATCATTATTATCAAGGATGACATCTTATTAAAAAAGATACAACAATTTAAATTTTTATTTAATTAAGAAATTTGTTAAAATACACTAGTAATCTGTAAAAAAAATAAAATAAAGCAATCTCTGTACATCTTTGATCAATTTTTATTATTAATCAATAATTTATTTACAAGGTATACACGTTTCAATAGTATGCTTTTTAATTATATCAGTTTTTGTTTCTGAAATTATTGTGAAATTTCCACAGTAGCAGCGACAGGTACAGTATCCGAGGTGCTTATGTTACCATGGTAACACACATGCTTGGGCCAGAGCTGAAGCTGCCAAAGTGAGAGCATCATATGCCAGCCAAGAGGCTAGACTGAAAATGGAAAAGGCCACAAAAAAAAAACCTCAAAATCAGCTGGAAACAGTAAGAATAGATACTGAGTTGGAAGTGTTAATGTGGAAACGAGAAGCTGATGCAGCTGCTGTGGAGGCACAAGTGCTGGAAGATGCTGAATTAGCAATGCATGCTGCAGTTGAAAGAGGGGGATCTGAAACAGAGAAAGTTAAAATTTAATGTACAGGGTCATTCTCCCTCCGTATTCTTATCAGCCTTACCAGTCACTCCTCCATTTCATGATGACTCACATAACAGCTTCATAACCTGCAAAAGACACTTCACATACACCAAGTCTATCAACAACACGCTAAAGTCTGAGAAAGCTGTTACAGTAGTATACACTTACCTCCAACAAAGCTATCTGATCTGTCTACAGGTTTGATAAAGTCTGAAATTGGGAGGACCAGCACCATCATGAATGCACATGCTAACCCTTATGTTTCTCATTATGTTCCTCCAGCTAGCACGCCACCTCAGGCAGAGCCTTTGGCAAAGTACTTAGTACACGAGACCTGGTTAGTTCAGGACTGAAAATTATCGTTGGTATGGTACTGTATTCCTCATTCACAAGTGCAGCCCGTGAAGTTCATCTTACATCATCCCAGGAATTTGACCTCATGACTAAATGGTTGGGAAAGGAATCTGGCAAAATGGTGAAGCGCATCTGCTCAGTGCATGTCCACTGTATCATGGCCGACCCTCTGCTCTGACCCCAGTTATGCTGTGATATGCGAAGAAAGAATTTCACTGTGCATATGTATATGTGAAATAAAGGCTTAACTTAACTAAACTTTGTTGAAAAAAGACCACATAGAATGTGATATTCTACATTCCCTATAGATAATAATGAATTGTTACACGGGTATTTTGGGGGCATTTTTCATGACACAAAGGCAGGTGTAAAACCTGTACAAGCTTTCTTTATTCATGTAGATAAAAAAAAATAATAAAAAAGTCAACTACACTTGGTTTTATGCATATTTGAGATGTTAAGTAGGTCTCAATGAAAAAAATAATTTCATTGTGCTGTAATATTTAATTATTAATTTAATTCAATTTTATTTATATAGTGATTTTAACAATGGTCATTGTCTCAAAGCAGCTTCACACAATGAAAAGAAAATTATGGAATTGTGTACAAGCGAGAAAAATGTGTATAGATCATAACGATCAGACCAAGGACGACGGAGGCAAGGAAAAACTCCCTGAGATGGCAATAGGAAGAAACCTTGAGAGGAACCAGACTCAACAGGGAACCCATCCTCA
>JAQMYL010000001.1:29539437-29558980 GCA_030014365.1 Clarias pachynema | reverse complement strand
ATATATATATATATATATATATATATATATATAGAGAGAGAGAGAGAGAGAGAGAGAGAGAGAGAGAGAGAGAGAAATTGTGATAATTTTATTTTGTATAATTTCTATTTTTTTTTCCATGCTAAAGTCTACATACTGTATACATGGTCATGATCCATCTTTGTTCTTAAAAATATGTCGTTGCTGTCAAACCAGCGAGCGGCCATATAACTGCAATCGTTGGCCAGACAGAAGTCTGAAAAGGAGCTATTACTGCGTACTGTACGTCACACTCTGACGTCAAACAGGACAATTCCGGCACACACTCTTACAAGCCAAAAACTCAGTTTTCCCTGTGTGCATGTCACTAATGAAAAATGAGTTTCTGAATTCCCCCTGGAAAAAACTTATCCTAAAAGACACATAGATACATAGGTCACAACACATAGAAATGAACTTTGTGCTTTTTCGTCTGTAGCTGTCACAAAATATCATTCAGTATATTAATTTTCAAAAAAAAACAGGTTTTTTCTTTCTTCGACCTCAAAAAAATCTTCAACAAAATGAAAACTCAAAAACATGCTGTCAAAGCAAGTCAGGGTTATATCGCCAAACCAGCAGGTGGCGATATAACCCTAACCGTAAAGCCAAGCTGACCAATCAGAAGCCTGAAAAAGTGCTCCCACTGAGTCAAGAAGCACAGGCTATATATACGAAGCATCCTGTTTTCGCTCTAACAAGTCAAAAATGCTTTTTTTGCTAATCACACAACAAAACTGGAAACAGAATATCCCCTGAATATATTCATCATCCTGGAATGAGTTTTCAAAAAGGCCCATTTTCAACAACATCCAGTTAAGTCTGGTTGTGGACAAACAAAAAAAAAGAGAGAAAAAAGCCAAAACACAGAAACAAAGCCAACAAATAAAAAAAAATAACACCCCTGTAACTGCTGACTAGCCAAAGGTTCTTAAATTTTAGCTAACTGTGTTAGCGTAGTCTAAAGCCACCATCAGGTGAAAGGAAAAATTGCAGCCTGCTTTAGCGAAGCTGCAGATCAGAGAATATCTGTCCGCGGACTGCATCTGGCTGCCTTTGGACACCCTGTTCTACAGTCCTGTTATGCTGTAATGACATACATTACAGTATGTCACCAAATAAAGGATGTGTTCCCTTTGAAGCTTCATTCATCCATTCATCTTCTATACCACTTAGGGTACATGTGGGAAGTCTGGAGTCTATCCAGGCACAAGGTGGGGTACACACTCATACTGTACATAGACGTTACGGGCAATCTGCCTCTAAGAAACCCACCAAGCACAGGGAGAACGTGCAAACTCCACACACACACAGACTTACAGTTGGAATCGAACTTTTAACCCTGGAGGTGCAAGGCCACAGTGCTAATCACTACGCCACTCTGCCGCAGAGTATTAGATTTTTTTTTACTGCCACTGTTGTCGTGGCGTGCTCAGTAGGAACCTAAATCTTTCTGTAACAATGTTTTGTCACAAAAGTAAATCACATTGGATTGAATTGGATGAATCTTATCTGGCCTGGGACCCATGTGGTGAGACATCAGTGTGTGCTTTGCTTCTTTTCAGATCTGCTTTCACAAAATGGAAGCAGGTGGAAGTAAGAGTGAGTTTAATTTAATAAAAACTCTGGCAAGCTGGCTACCAGAATTTAAGACTATTAAGAATTTAAGCAGCAGAAGCAGAAGGTCGAAAACCAAAAAGATGGCCAAAGCTCACAAAGAAACTTCTTAATTAATCTGTTTTTATGTAGTCAATGCGATTGAGGAAAAGCACTGACGAATACAGGTGTGTTCTGTGAGAGTTGTAATGTATGGACTGGGTTCAGACTGAAATGAGAAAAAAAATGCAATAAAAAGAGCGATAAACATGCACTAAAATACAGAAAAAAAGACTTTAATAATGTTGTTAATATTACACAAAGTTAACCCGATTAAATACAAAATGCAGTTTCAAAATAATGATTTCATTTATTAGATTAATTGCAGTTGTTTCCACCAAAGCTGGTCAACCGGTTATTACGTCTAGAGGGCAATTACTTTTTCACTTAGGGCCAGGCTGGTTTGGACAGCTTTTTTCCTTTAATAAATGAAATCATCATTTTAAAACTGCATTTTGTATTTACTCAGGTTATCTGTGTGTAATAATAAAATTAGTTTGATGATCTCAATTATTTAAGTGTGACAGATATGAAAAAATCAGCAAGGGGGCAAATAGTTTTTTCGCAGCACTGTATATCTATTCATAATGTGAGTGTGGGTTTGTTTGTGGGTTAATAGAGACCACGAAACACTTCTGTGAGTCACTCTGCATAAGGGTGTTTGTCCAGTGCTATAAATGTAGCACTGACCTATCACTGATCACTATGTACTCACAGTGACGAATCACTAATGACCATTTATTTACAGTGTAACGACCACTCACTGATCACCATGCAGTCATACTAATCAATCACTGATCACCATTTATTCACAATGACTTCTTGCTGATCTCCATACAATTATAATAGCCAGTTACTGATCACAATACATGCACAACGACCAGTCAATGATCACCAGTGTTTTCTTTGCTTTATGGGTTTCCTCTGAGTATTCCGGTTTCCTCCCAAGGTTTACAGACAAGTGTTATAGGCAGATGGACAGTGCTTTTCAATTGTCCAGAGTGTATGCATGGTCTGTGTGTGAACCTGTTCCCTGTTATAGGCTGGAACCCCATCCATGGTGTCTCTAGTGTCCTTTGTTCCCTTTTATAGACTCCAGTCCGTTACAACCCTACACAGAAAAATAGGGAATGATCACTTTTTGAAAATTAGTATACAGTATGATGTCATTAAGTGCCTTCTAGTGCATTTTTGAGCATGCATTATCTACTTTCCTTTAAAAAAAAAAAGAAAAAAAAAAGAGTTTGCAACACTGACCAGCACATCAGAATTCAGTATTTTTGGGGAATTAGTTCGTCAAACCACTTGTTGCAGTGTTTCTTGGTGGGTTTGGTAATAGTTTGCTTTACTTCAAAAAAGAAAAGAAAAAAGGGAACAGACAAATGAAAGAAAATGTACAAATGTAATTATGTGTGCTCTTTAGTAATAATTAAACTCTGCAGGGTTTACAGAGATTTGTTCTTTAGATTTTAGACACACACACACACACACACACACACACAATGGACGGACACGGACACTCCCTTGGCAGCACAATAATTATGTATGTGCAACCCTGGACTGACTCCAGTTTAAGGAAAAGATACAATTTTACTCCCACTCTTACCTCATGGATGGCATCTTTCTAAGCGATACACTAATAACGCACTAATGTCATGTAATTATGTCAACGAAAGAAAGAGCAGGAGAATGAGAGAGAGGCAACAAATCTTAAATGAACTAAGCCGAGACAATACTATATAAAGTTTCAACAGCATCTATTTATGTGCTAAAGTCAGGCTAATGCCATTTCACCAGCAGACATGGGCGTCTTTTTAGCTTTCTGCGATATGTTCATGAAACATTAAGGGCCAGTTTCCTGGAAGCTTGTTAAACCAATTGCTGGATTAAATTACATTGTTAATGGTGATTCTTCCATTGACAATCTCTTTAAGTCTAGCATACAGCTTCGTCTTTGTCCGTGAAGCCGGGCATTCAAGGTGCACTCGGGTAAACAAGAAATCAGTCTTTTGCTTCTCTACAGCCTGTTGATCGAAATGGTTGATCAGCTCAGTTTATTAACCATTATTCCATGTTAGAATAACAAAGTGAGTAAATATGTATGTATATGACATCATCGTCATATTCGTGTCACACCATCATTTGCATGGAAATTTAAAACAAGGAAAAGGTTATTCTATATTTATATAATATAATATATTTATATATTTATATATATAATATATTTATTTTTCTCCAACAACAGGCTAACTTCTATTGTAATGCATTACTGCTGAGTTTTAGGTTTTATAATAAATCTCCTCTGGGGCTTTTTTGAAGTAATTTGGGACAAGTGCAAAGCACATGCTGCATCTGCTGACACTGCTTCTAAGTTACACTCATAATATCAGTTTGTCTAGTATATATTCTACAAAATTCATTAATTAGTTAATGAATAAATGCCAGTAAGGAAGGTATATACTGTAGTTTTTAATGAGGAGTACTGTATGTGGTAGTTAAATATCTTTTCTGGAACATAATTTGTATATTGGGATTTTAATGTTCACGACATTATATTGTATGTGGAAACAAGTAGTGGTGCCTAGAATAAAAAAAATAAATAAACCTGACCCTATCACTCTCTTTGAACGCCAGTATGAATGTTCTCCACCCATGCATCCATCTAGGAACGTCTGTATTCCAACTAGGGAACATGGAGGCCAATGGTGACCATTGTATTTATTCCCATTTTTATGACTGTGGTAGGACAGTAATAAGGATGTAAATAAGGATGTTGTTTGTCATATATAAGGTAACTAATTTGGAGTATTAAAAAATTTTTGAAGAGAAAGAGAAAAAGGGGGAGAAAAAATTATATATATATATATATATATAATTTTTTTTCTCCCCCATTTATATATATATACACTAGGTTCAATAATGTTCTTGCAAGAACTATTACAGAAAGGCTGACCTCTGTGTCTTAACAACTGTTGTTTTTGTTGTTGTTACGTAATTACCTAATTCCACATGTGTTATTTTATAGTTTTGAAACTTGGAAGGATAGTGCTGAAGTATCAATTTTATGAAAAAATGTGATCAAGGAAAAAAATCATGAATGGAGATCAGTTAATTCAATTCAATTCAATTTTATTTATATAGCGCTTTTAACAATGGTCATTGGCTTCACAAAAATGAAAAGAAAATTTGAAAAGTAAAGAAACACTTAAACACTTGAAGTTCCATTAGAAAAACCAAGAGTAGAAATGTTTAATAGTGAAAGTAAGAGTATTTCCACACATATAATGTGATCATGAGAACTTGGGACTAAACAGTTGTGTGGCCACTTGTTAGTGAGACTAATCAGAAAAATGGCTTCGCTTTCAAAGGGAGCATAACGATTGGACTTTGAGGCAATGGAAAAATGGTCATGTGGTCTAATGAGACTGACGCTACCGCAGAGCAATGGGTGCATCAAGGTAAGAACAGAAGTGCATGTAGCGATGCACCCATCATGCATAGTTCCACTGTACAAGTCTCTGGAGGCAGTGTTATGATCTAGGGTTGCTTTAGTTGCTCAGATCTGGGCTCGGCAACATTATGTGGCATTCAAATTACGTCAGGTGATGACCTGAATGTACTGAATGACCAGGTTAATTTGTGGAAGAGTGGCGATGAAAGCATAAGGAACTGACCACCACTAAAGGCAGGTGAACAGAATCTTAGAATCTGCAACATTTTTTTGGCCAAGCAGTATATAAGAAGCCGAAAAATAATTATACAAATAAGGAAATGTTTATAAATGTGCTAAATGTAATATGGTTAAAAATGTAATGCATATTTTTACCAATGTGAAAGCAAATATATAGTAACTAGTATGTCATGTAATACTAAGAATTCATCAATAAAGAATCTTAGTCCAGGTGAAGTTGTCTGGAATTTCATCTATGTGGCTTTTTCAGTCCAAGACAAGACAAGTAAGTCCTGCTTAACTATAGAGTCGGATAGATCTTTATTCTTTTTAATTTGTAAGTGAAAAAACTTTCTTTGGTTCACAAAAGAATCCCAAGAAATGTAAAAAAACAAAACAAAACAAAGTACATATAAAACAGATGTGCTTCTTGCACTTGTACAGTAAAAACAGCTGGAAATTCATCAAAGACAATAATCAGCAAGACAATACAAACAATTAACACAAAAAACATCCGATCAAACCTAAGCAGTCCATATGGATTATACATATACAGTATGTTATGACCTGTAACTCTTCTCCACCCACTCCACCCTGCCTGCACTCTCTTTTTCACTTCCCTATGATTCTCTCTTCTTTGGAAAATTCACACCAAGTATTTTAACTCATCCACCTCTACTCCTTGCACCCACACCATTTCCGCTAGCCTCCTTCTCATGTACTCTGACTTTCATTCCGTTTCTCTCCGGTGTATTACCTCCTCCTCTCCAGGCTTATCTGCTCCTCCCTACTCTCACGAAAGATCACAATGTCATCTGAGAACATCATAGTCCACAGAGACTCCTGTCTGATCTTGTCTGTCAACGTGTCCATCACTATCGTAAACAAGAAAGGACTAAGAGCGGATCCATGATGTAATCCCGTCTGCACCTTGAACTGGCCCATAATTCCCATTACACCTCACTGCTCTCACCCTGTCCTATCCTGTACCAATCAGTACAAGTTCCTTTCTTCTTCCTTTATGTTCTCCTTCCATTCTTTTTCCTTACCTTTTGCCACCTCTCCCTTTACCTTGCGCCATATCTGTCAACGTTTTTCATCTCTCCAATTATCTGGCTTTTCCTTTTTAAACTTTCCTGTACTTCCTCATTCCTCCACCAACTCGCTTTTTCTTCTTATCTGTCCAGATGTCACAATAAGGACCTTCATAGCTGACCCCTCATCACTTCTGCAGTAATTGCCCAGTCATCCAGCACCTTCTCAACATCACTCCTCAGCACCTTCCTCTTTAATATTCCACCATCTGATCTTTGGTTCAGTCCTCACTCTCTTTTTGCTTCACCTCTAAAAACGTTATACAGACCACCATCTGAACATGTCTAGGTACACCTTTCCAGCCACCATTTTCTTCTTCTTCTTTTTTTTTTTATTTTAATGTGTGTTCACCATCATCATTTCAATTCTTTTTTGCTAAGTCCTCCACCCATTGCCTCTTCATCACCTCTGTTCCCTTCACCAACATGCCCTCTGATGTCTGCTCCAATTACCACTCCTTTTTTCCTTGTGTAAACTCTCATCCTTCTTCATATAACTCACTCCAGAAATCTTCTTTCTCTTCCATCTCACACTCCAATTATAGAGAACAAGTGCTGATAACATTTATCTTCACCCCTTCAATTTCCAGCGTCACACTCATCACTCTGGCAGACACTCTCTGCACCTCTAATACACTTTTAATATATTCCATCTTCAGGATTACCCCTACACCAATTTCCCTTCCCATTTACACCATCGCAGAACAGTGTGAAGCCTGACGATCCTGGCCTTACTCCACTTCCACTTGGTTCCTTGTACACACAGAATGTCTGCCCTTCTTCACTTCATCATATCAACCAGCTCTTTCCCTTTTCCAGTCATAGTGCCAAAATATGGGGGGCGTTTAAGTCAAACCGGGACTTGTGATGAAATGTCTTGTGAATGAAGTTGTAAAACCGATTGACATTTACAGAAGACTTCAATCCCAGTACGATGATGAAACTCTTAGCTGCAGTAAAACATACAAATAATGCAATTATTTGAAGGAAAGCCATACGTCTGTAAATGACAATGTCGGCCGAGGTAGCTCAGAGCCCACTGCAATTATTCCTGTGAACATTCAGAAAACCTGATCTTTAAAATTCGCCTGATAACTTGCAGAAGGGATGAATCTGTCTGTGGGAACTGTATACACAATCATTTACTAACACCACTTGCACATTGTACAGGAACTTGTCTAGGAGTTATTGCCAATCCCTGACCTCGATCTAAGCCATTTCCACCTAGTTGGAACCATTGAAGGAGTTCCTGGGAGGCCAGCCATTCGGATGTAAAGCAGGAAGATCAATCATGGCTCTGGCGTACCAAGAAAGCGTTCTAACTTGATGGTATACTGGCACAAGTGAAACTCTGGGATAAGTGCATTAGTGTAGCAGGGGATTATATAGAGAAATAAAGGTAGTTTTTACTCTTATAATTGTGTTACTGTAAGGGTTAACCCCTAGAGGGCGCCAAAACGCCCCTTTGGTTTGTTTAGTTAAGTTTTGTATTTGTAGTTTAAGTTGTGTTTTGTTGTGTAGGAACTTCGGTTCCCAGGCTGCACCTCGGTCAGGTGACGCAAGCATGCACCTGAACCGAGGAAGGTAATCAAGTTCATTATAAATAGCCTGCTTTCAGTTTAAACAACGTCTAGCTTTTGTTGTAATTGTCGATGAGGTTATGTTGTGTTGGTTTTGTTTAATTAATGAGACTTGAGATAGTAAAACCCACTAGGTGCTCTTAGAAAAGAGCTTATGTTTTGTTTTGTGTTTGTTCTACAATAAAAGTCATTATTGAACCGCCAGCTCGCCTTCTGCGATTATGCCGCACTCACGCCGACACAGAAGACCCATTCATGACAGAAAGCTAGACCGTCATAGCGGCATAGCGGAGGGCTTCCCCCTCGACGAATTTGGGAGGGGGGGGGCTATTACCATCTCTCCCGAGCTGGCGGAACTGCTGGAGGACGGTGAGGAGCACGGAGAGAGAGAAGTTTGGCAAAGCTGGGAAGGCTGCAGTCTCGCCAAGCCGGCGGACTTGCAGGAGGACAGCGAGGAGCACCGAGAGAGAGTGGCGCGGCGAAGCTGGGAAGGCTGCGGGCTCGCTATCCGGCGCACGCCATTTAAAGGTGTGGCAGCTAGGGGAGACACAAACCCAAGCCCCGAGGAGATGCGGACCGAGGAGGTCTGGCGTGACAGGGGTGAGGGCGAAACGGGAAGAATCTACAGGCAGTGGGTGAGACAAAACGGGGAGCGCATCCGAGACCTGCGGGAGCAGGTGCTGCAGCTCCAACAGTTGCTCGTCCAGGTTCGGGAGAGCCAGGCTGTAGTCCCGGAAGCTCTCCCTCTCTCGGATCTGGACGTAGCGCTCCTCCCCCCGCCACTGCCTGAACTCGTCACGGAGAAAGACAATCAGGGGCTGTGCAGCGCCGACGACGCGTTTCCTCCACCCCCGCCGCCTCTGCTCAGCGTGGAGGATTATGCGCCGCTGCTGAACGACGCATTCCCTCTTCCGCCACCTCCGGTGCTCGACACGGAGGACTACGCGCCGGCGCTGAACAGCGAGAACAACGCATTCCCTCTCCCGCCGCCTCCTGTGTTCGAGGACAGCGCGCCAGCTCATCAGCAGCCGCCGTGCCTCGCATCCGCTCTGCTGCCGCCGTGCGACCTGGAGAGCATGGTCCTTCCTCCTCCTCCAGGCTTCGAGGACAGCGCGCCAGCTCTTGAGCAGCCGCCGAGCATCGCATCCGCTCTGCTGCCGCCGTGCGACCTGGAGAGCATGGTCCTTCCTCCGCCTCCCGGCTTCGAGGACGATGTGCCGGCAAGGGAGAGAAGAGTCTGTCACCATGGTACTTATACTCCTGATGTCAATTCATGTTTATCCATGAATTCTTTCTTTTAAACATTATTAATCCATTAAACCTACTCTTTGTATGTAGACTCACTATTTTGCTGTAAAATCTTAACACTGTAGTGTCATCAAGAAGCTTAAAGATGTGATTCATGATAATCTTTACATAGTTGGGAGTCAGACAGTAAACTGAATGGAAAAATTCTGTAATGTCATTTATTATATTTTAAGGTATATTTGGAAGTGGTAATGGGTTTATACATAATAATATAGACATAATAAACATATATAACAATTTGTACTACAGATAATATGGTGACTAATAATTTGCACAGTACTGTTATTGTAAATATCAGGAAATGAACGCTGACATTCTGATTGGTCGTCCCAGTTTTTTTGTTCTCCAACACAAATTTCTTCAGTGTATAACCAAAACAAATGAATCCATTGATTCATTTAGAGGCAACTGTAGGTCTGAATTATATAGAAGGGGCAATTCTAGTTAACAGCAAGAATAGGTCTGTGGTAAACCAGTGACAAGTTGTCTTTGATGTAGTTTTAGAAACTTCCTGTATAACAATGTTATGTTTTTGTTCAGCTTTTTATTGACTCTGTATTACTGTGCTAATACTCTAAGAACACAATGATAGAGTGCAGAATCTGTGAGCTTTACTCCTCTGATAGTAAGGTGAGTAGAGTCTCTATCAGTGGGATTATGTCCTGTAGAAATTTCTGACCTTGAACCTTTAATCAATAAATAGTGTGGTGCACTGTGAGGATATTGTATGTACCAGTAAAGCCAAGTAATCACTGCTTGACTGATATGAACATTTCAGAGTGACAGTGTCTTTTTCTTTCACAACAACATTGGCATCCTCATCCTTTGGCCCAAACTGCCTCCTGTTAAAAGAGCGTGAAGAAATTACCTGTACAACACAGACTTATCCCATTGCTGCTGATCAACACTATGGTTGAAAATTTCTCCTAAATTTATATTTTTGATTTAGAAGCCTGTGTTGTTGCCATGATTTAACATTTATACAAAAACCTCCCTAGTTTGGAAATGAAGGAGGATCCACATTGTGGATCCAAATGTTGCTTTTCAGCAAATACAAATACAAATGTGCTGATCATACAATATGTCACAAAATGGTTTTACCTGTTGGCTTCTCCTGCCTCTTTCTCTCTCTGTAGATGAGACTTGACCATGCCCCCACTGCCACACTGTTTAACACAATTGTGTGCACTAATGTCCATGCTAGTCCAACAGATTAGTACAAGAACAGACATAAGACACCCGACCTAGTGCATGACATGAAGCTTAAATAAAACTACTAATTATCTCATGAATTACTAACATCTGTGTAACATAGACAGGAAGTGAAGCAAGATACAACAAAACATCCAAATCAGAGTCCCCAAAGCTCAATATGCAAAACCGAGTCCATGGGCGCAAAGTGTCCCCCAAGGGTTATCCCTGACAGTTTACTGGAACCTTAATAGCAAACCCTAAATTTCACAGCACCCTCCCTAACACTTAAGCAACCTCATAACATAAGCAAAAGATAATCTCTGCACTGCCTCTGTGTTTTTCATTTTCATTTGGTAAAAGATGGTGAAACTTTGAAATGGTAATTATAAATGTTAATATGCAAGTCATTTAGGATGTTTTTTCCGCAGTAAATTAATGCTCTGTCTTGAAACATCCTTTTAGTAGGATTTTTTTTTGACAGGTAAACATATCCTTACATCAGTTACTGCGTTTTATAAATGCGTTTTACTCCCTCTGGAAGGTTTGGAGACAGAGTTGTTTTGTGTGAAAATCCTTGTAGAACTGCAATTTCTAAAATATATACAGACCAGCTCATGTTATAACCTGTATGCTTTTATGCATTGCACTGCTGATACATGAAAATGTTTTATATTTTATATATACCTTATATATAAACTTCTCTAAATGCCATTTTATTTTATAAACCTTAACATTCTATTTAAGACAGTGAGAATAGAAAATATGTTACTACATGTTGTAGTAAATTCTACCATATTACTAATGAACTAAAACCTCTTTGTTTGTTTATTGCATAAGTTAAGGAGCAATTGTTATTTATTCAAGATTAATGTTATAGGAAATGAGTGAGTGAGTGAGTGAGTGAGTGAGTGAGTGAGTGAGTAAGAGTGTTTTTCAAAAAAGCCAAATGACTCCCCCTCCTGATGTAAAAGGGAAAAGTCACTTTTGTTCAGTATATGGAGTAGTTTTTGTACAGTGTAGTTGGGTTTCCTGTTACTGTGGGCTGCATGGCACAGTAATACAGTGAAGAGTCTGATACTGAAGCAGGGGAGAGGTGCAATGCTACTTTCTTTTGACTTTTATAAAGTTTGATGGATAGTCCTGGATGAGCTTGTTTATCCCTAGTATCATCTTCTGTGGTCTTATAAATCATCAGGAGAAACTCTGGTCCTGATTGAGGGTTTTGTCGATACCAGTACAGATAGTAAGCAGAGTCATCATAAGTGCAGGTGAGTGTGGTGTTGCTGCCTTCAGCCGAAATTATGACTGTTTGGTCTGGTGTAATGAGCGAATCACCAGCCTCTATTAAAAAAAAAGGACATGGTCATATACTTTAATATGATTTTAATATTAAAGCAGAGAGTTAATAACATTTTTCTTCTTGAAATGGAAGTAAAATCATTCTAAATAACATAGTAAATAACTTACCAGTGTTGGTAACGGCTATGAACAAACAGAGAAAATGTATCATGGTATCAAGTGTGTCTCTCTCTTGTAAATAGCAATGTGAAACTTTTTCAACTGTATCTTATCCATCTAGCTCCTCCCACTTATAATTGGGTGTAGTTGTATAAATCTAGCTGATTTTGGTTTTTCTTAATTAAAATCTTTCTATTTATCCTGATAAGTGGTATTTTCTCACAATACCCCAGACTACATGCAGAGCATTTTCATTAAACATTAATGCAGGGGAATTCCTTCTTTCATGCTCCCTCCTACACACACCTAAGAGTCACAGACATTGTACATCTCACCATTTATAATAATAAAACTACTTATATCAGAGAAGGGTGGTGATTGTTGTGAAAACTTTCAGAGATATATATGGCCAGTGTTGAACAACACTGAACAACAGCAGTATTAATGCATATTGGAATGTCTCTGGCATCAGTATGTTGACAACCCACATACAGTACACAGTGGGTTGTCAACATACTGAAGCCAAAGACATTCCAATACATATGATAGTTGGATTTGACCATTGCCAGCCATTGTTTATTTTATTTTATTTATTTTTTTCAGTGAAGAGGATGTCCTCTATAGTCTCCGGAGTGTTTCTGATGTAACACTTCAGTGACCACATTGTAACACATGATTCAACACATCAGTGACCTCACCTGTTGAATTTTTTTATATAATCCAATAAATTCTTCACTGAGCCAAAGGTTTTTGTCAATAAAACAAAGACATATTGACTCCTGCTGTATTCTAGTCATATAATGTGTTCCATATATGATGAAGTGCTCCTGATTCCTCTTTAGTTTGTGATTCTCATGACACCCTGAACAATGCTGATGATCAGTCTTTCTTAAATTTTAGGCTGTTTTATTAAAAACAAACAAACAAAACAACAACTCACATACTTGCCTGAACTCAAGGCAAGTAACAATAGAGGTCACATATTGAGACAACCTGAAGTGTTCAAACTTATTTGCTAGTACAAAGTTTACATAGATAGATAGATAGATACATATATACTGTACATATACGCACAGTACATACATATACATGTACATACACTGTATCGAGTTATTTCAGAAGACCATTATAAAAATTACAAAATTACAAAAATTGAATTTTTAATAAATTATAAAAAAAAGTAAATATGATATTATTTTAATATTATTTTACACTTAAGAAAAGGCAGTGTACACAGTATACTCCATTACACCACCGCTGTGTGTCAGTATACATTTCCTATTCGCTGTTTTATAATACAGTGTAGACAAGCGCCCTTCACCCTAATGTTGTGTTCCGGTAAAATCTGACCGACATATAAATTTCCTCTCTAAAAAAAAGTGCAGTAAATTTTATCTATTTCTCATGAGGTTCAATAGCTTTGTTCACACACGAAGTGGGGGGGTTGCTTAAAATATTGCAATGCACACAACATTATGGGTGACATATCAGAGTTCAAAAGAGGACAAATTGTTGGTGCGTGTCTCGCTCGCGCATAAGTGACCAAGACAGCAAGTCTTTGCGATGTATCAAGAGCCACGGTATCCAGGGTAATGTCAGCATACCACCAAGAAGGATGAACAACATCCAACAGGAGTTCTGAAAGTGATGTCCGGATGCTAACCCGGATTGTATAAAAAAAAAACATACAACCACAACTGTCCAACTCACTGCAGAATTAAATGTCCCCTCTCTCCTGTTTCCAACAAAACTGTTCGTCGAGAGCTCCACAAGGTCAATGTACTTTGCCGGGCTGCTACTGTATAGCCAAACCTTTGGTCACTCGTGCCAATGCCAAACGTCTGTTTCAATGGTGCCAATGTAAAACGTATTTTATTCTCTGATGAGTCCACCTTCACTGTCTTTCCCACATCCAGGAGAGTTACGGTGTGGAGAATCCCCAAAGAAGCGTACCACTCAGACTGTTGCATGGCCAGAGTGAAACATGGGGGTGGAACAGTGATAGTTTGGGCTGCAATATCATGGCATTCCCTAGGCCGAATACTTGTGCTAGATGGGCGCGTCACTGCCAAGGACTACCGAAGCATTCTGGAGGACCATGTGCAAACAATGGTTCAAACATTGTATCCTGAAGGCGGTGCCATGTATCAGAATTATAATGCACCAATACACACAGCAAGACTGGTGACAGAGTGGTTTGATGAACATGAAAGTATATACACTATATATATATATATATATATATATATATATATATATATTACACGTTTGTATACATTTGGGCTTTTGTTTCACTAAATAAATCATACCGGTCAGTTTTGACCACAAACACAAAAGTTATTATTTTGTGCCACGGTTTAAAAAATGTAACTTGGTTAAAAAACGTGACGTTGGCAAACATTTCAATGAAGTACTCTGCGATAAATAGTACAATATGTTTCATCTTAGTATTTGTTATAGGTAAAATAATATCTATGTAATGTTTTTACCCTAAAACAACGAGTGGTATGAGCTCATACATAGCATATACAGGTTCAAAACGTGTAATGTTCACAAGAGCTGAAGCTGATAAAAAAAAAAAAAATCTAATACAACATTAGGTAGTAATATATGTATAACTTAGGATTTATAATGAAATAAAATGATCCAGTCTAAAGTGACCCGGAACATTATGATTGTAAGACAAAAAAAGGGGGAAAAACAACAACATGAGGGTTAAATGATACTTTTGTCAGACATCTGTTAAATCCTTAAATGTTGTTTATTAGTGGGTATAACAGGTGAATTAGGGGTGCTGAATGCTGGGAGTTGCACAATTGTGTCAAGGCAGTCAAAGGAAAACTTATTGTGAAGTGCTCTTTTTGATAACTGCCATTGCACAATTTACATAATTTATGTATATATTTATTTATATATGTACATATAGAGTACACTGGAAAAAAATCTGGAAGAATATGAGTTGAACTGAATTATGTGCATTATGTGTAATGTGTAGAACAGATTTTAAGAGATTTTAAAACTAATAAATTGACACAACAACAGCAACAGAACTTATTGATGATACAGAAATAATAGTTGATCTTTAAAAATGAGTGAAAAAAAAACAGGTGATTGAAGAAATAAATGCAAATATGCTAGCTCCATCTTGTGAGAAAATTGTGGCGCTGCTTCAGTCATGTGTAGTGCTTTTTGTACAGTGTAGTTGTGTTTCCTGTCACTGTGGGCTCCAGAGCGCAGTAGTACAGTGCAGAGTCTGACACAGCAGCAGAGGAGATGAACAGATTCACTTTTTCATTCTTTTTATCAACATTTGCGGAAAATTGTGGGAAAGGCGTTTGAGCCTCTATGACATATCCACTGTCTTTCTCAATCATCAGCAGAAAAACAGGGCTTGATCCAGGTCTCTGTCGATACCAGTGGAGATAGTCAACTGATCCAGAATATGTGCAAGACAGTGTGGTGTTACTGCCTTCAGTTAAAAATACACTGGTTTTGTCTGGCTTAATGCTGCTATCAGCTGCTTCTGCTGTAAAACATAATGATATTGGAAAAAATTTAAACAAAAAATACAAATGTCCATGTGGAAAAACTGCATCTTATTAATTATACAAATAAAAATCATTTGCTTTATAACGGTTTTTAATTTGCTTTATAATAATTTACTTACAAATATCAGCAAGAAAGAAGAAAAACACAGAGAGGAATAACATTATCATTGGTGTTTAGTTCTCACCTCTAAACTTTGGAAATAAATGTGATTGTTCTTAACTGAAGTATTTCCTCTAGCTCCACCTTCTCATCATTACCGTATGTGTATTCATTACAGCTGAGATATACTGAATAACTGCAGAACTCTCTCTCTCTCTCTCTCTCTCTCTCTCTCTCCTATACGTATATACGTACTAGACCTGAGCGATATGGCCTGAAAATTATATCTTGGTATTTTTAGGCTGAATGGCAATACACAATATGCTGTATATCTCAGGTTTTACTGCAAAGTAAGCTAAATGCTTGGTTCAAATGCTGAAATCAAACCCACATGTAAGATGTCACAAGCACATTTCCCTGTTTAAAATACACAGCTGCAAAACCTGCAAATACAAAATTATATAAAATAAATATCCTATATTAAAATGGAAAGTATAACTATTTCTGGGAATCTTCCTTCAGCTATTTTCAGCAACAATAACAAGAGGCTTAAAATAGAATAAAATAACTGCCTTTCTTTTCCAGCTGTGCAAATAAAGTAGTTCATATGCCTACTGTGGAGGACAGAACTTTACTAGACAAAGTATTTCCTTTTTATCTAGCTCTGTACTTAAAACACTTACAGTACATGTTTTGTGCAAGGAAATCTTACCACTTGTCAGCATCAATCTTAGGGAGTTATTTTTTCTTTAAAAGTTGCTGTTTTAACTGAAAACATTTCTCCCGGTTTGCAATAAAAGTATAAAGTATTTGACCATCAAAAAGTATTGAAGGAGCAAAAAATATTAAAACAAAAATGGTACAGTGGTGAAAATAATTATTTTTCCCCATATATAAAGAAATGAAGGGTCTATACTTTTTATCATATGTTTATTGTAAAGGATAGAGACAGAATATCTATCAAAAATCCAGAAAAAACACATTATATATGTTATAAAAGTTCCATTTATATACAAAAATTTACAATCTGTCCAACTCAGCTCTCAACTTCCACACAAACTAGCTCAACTGTGCTCTACTCCAACCAAAAAGCCCTTTTCTCAGCACCAGCTCCACCTCTTAGAGTGTACCATCACCAAACTTAATTACTTTTAAAATTTTTCACTAACATCCATTTTTGAGACACTGCAAATCACATATCACAGTTTAACAGTATTTTCCACAAAATCCGCCTGACAATACACAGAATATGTACCATTCGTGTGCAGAAAACACTCAAACCAGAATATATGCACCCCTCTTATTATAACCCAAATGGTTTTTCCCTAATTCATCAGTGACGCACATGCTGGAAAACCGTGTATAACAATTCAAGATCACTCGAGACTCGGTTTCCCAAAATGCATTTCTCACCATATAGCACACATTTGTAGAAGAGCCATTTTTGTACTTGTGTCTATCCAAAATAAAGGCGTGTTCCCTTGCGAATGTGATTACTCCCAAGGTCTGTTCCTCATGTCATTTCATTCTCCTGCTTGCATATTGTAAATTGATGCATTGATAATAAATGTATAGAAATCTTCTTTCTTTCTTTCTTTTTTTTATATCAGATTTTTTTTTGTAAAGTAGCTTTTGAACTATAGCCATTGTTAAAAGTGCTATACAAATGAAACTAAATTAAACTTTAGTAAAATAAGACTACTTTTTAATAGTGCTCTAAACAATAGTAAATTCTATTAAATTCTATCAGAGATTGCATTGGGTCCATGAATGAATAAATTAAACTGATGGCAATAAATAATTGAAAACTGGCCTAAATATCAGTGAATTTACATTCAAGCAGTACGCGTCTATTCTTCTTTTAAAGTGTTTTATCTGCATCTTACCGCAGCTTTTGTTTATTTCTGTGGTTAAGTGATAAGTTAGTTAAAAGAATGTTCTTTTTCTTCTGTGGTTTTAAAACATGATATCTACTATTTCAATGATTTTGTAAAGGCTTTTAATGACTTTGTATTACTGTGCTCCTACCTTAAGCGCACAGTGATAGAGTGCAGAATCTGAGAACTTTAGTCCTCTGATAGTAAGTCCAGTAGAGTATGAGGTTGTTTGTGCCTGTAATCGAGTGTCGGTGGGGTTGCGATTTAGAGAACTTGCTGATTTTGCACCTTTATACAGTAAAAAATTTGGTGCGCTGTTAGGATATTGTTTGTACCAGTAAAGCAGAATATCATTGCTGCTTGAATCATATGAACATTTCAGAGTAACAGTTTCTGTTGCTTTCTTGACAATGTTGGTGTCTTCATCTTTTGGCCCAATTTTATCTGCAAAACTGCCTGCTGTAAAGAAGAAGACAAAGTGTGAAATATTTGAAGAAGTTTTTGCAAATTATATTAATAGCATAAGTTTGGGTAAAAACGGTATTCTTCAATTCAATTAAGGAATTAATTAATAATTAATTAATTACCTGTAGCTATGATGAGAATCAGTGGTGTGTATCTCATTATGTACAGTAAGTTATATAGTTTAGCCATTTCTGAGCACAGCTCTGTGAGGATTCTGTATAATAGTAATGCATGTGCTGAACTTTACACATGAGAGAATATATGTCTCGAAGGCCACACCCAGGAAGTACTGCTGTTGTAGTATACTCTGATGATCACTTTACACTATCAGTGAGAGCAAACTGATAATGAAAAGTGAGAGTGAACTAAGTCACTTGTACAACACAATTATTACATTGTTGTTGATTAAACAGCATATGTACTGTACTTCACATTTAAACTGACCTAGTTTGAGGAATCCACCAGGGTGTGATTGTCAGTTATCTACACACTTTTGTCCATATAGTGCAGAAGCCATCATTTGTCTTAAATGAAAGCAGCCCTCGGCAGCATCTCAAACTTTTAACTGCAAATGAAGAATATTGTACTTTGTGTTACATCTTTGTAAAGGAAGTGTTATATCCTTATCTTGCCTGGAACATTAACAGCTTGAAATACAACATAAATAACTGCCATAATTACTGTATGTTGCAATAATGATATAATGGTTATTTAACAATTGTCACTGTATGTCTAACAAATTATATTTCTAACAGAATCTGTTTCTAATTAGCCAAAGGAAATTGTGGAAATCCAAACACTGATCCAAATACAATCGTTTCTAAGTGGAGTGACTATGAGGAAGAGAAAAGGCAATTATTATTATTAGCATTTAAAGAAACAATGTACTCCAGTTGGTGGTAATGAACATTTGAGCTAGTTTGCCAACCAACCAATAAATAAATGGGGATGCCGATAATAATGTTGTTATGCTACATTCCACTGTGGTACCACTAGGAGTTAGTGATTAATGTACAGTTCTATGCAAATATTTTTTGTTATCATTAAATATAGTTACTATTCTTAAAACATACAGTATATACTGATCTGCCATATCATTATAACAATTTACAAGTGAAGTGAATAACATTGATTATTCTCAGTGGCTCCTGTCATGGTTTGAGATGTACAGTATTAGGCAGCACGTACACAGCTTATTGTGTATGAGACTACATAGCCTCAGACTGGTGAGTCGGCCCATGGTGACCCCTGCTGAAAACACCTACAAAGGCACATATAGAGAGTGACGACTGAGCCAAGGATTAGATGTTGGAAGAATTATGTGTGAAATTCAGAAAGGAGCTGAGGTAGTGGTGAAAAGATGCTGGATGTCTGGTCAGCTACTGCAGAAGTGGTAAGGAAGAAAATTAGGAAGGTATTTGGCATGACATCAAGTAGGGGTGGGCGATATAACCAAAATCCTCTATCACGGTAGAAGCAATTTTCTACCTCGATAACGATATATCACAATATAGCAATTTGTATCTGAAAATGCATAAATAAAAATTCAAACACAAAGAAACTGTTTTACATAAT
>JAQMYL010000001.1:29475124-29496403 GCA_030014365.1 Clarias pachynema | reverse complement strand
GATGATAATATTGGGGTTATATGATCATATTTTCTGGATCTAGTGAGAACCCTGGCGGCTGCATTTTGGGCTAACTGTAGCTTGTTTATTGAGGATGCAGGACAACCACCTAGTAATGCATTACAATAGTCATCGCTTAAACACATTAGTGATCCGATCAGGAGGTCCGCAGTATGAAGACGGCGCTGCTCATTACTGAACACCACCACTATTATGAGAAGTCGAAAGACTGAGTGAAGGAGTACAGCATTAACCAGCGCAGTGGCTGTCTGGCACCTACTGTACCTTATTGGTCTGACTTAGGGGCATCCTGTCATGTTCGAATTGTATATAAAAGTAAAAATCATGACTGAGTTTAATTTATTAATAAAAATGTGGTCTGATGAGTCCAGGTTTACCCTCTTCTTGAGTGATGAGCACATCAGGATAAAAAGAGAGCCAGATGCACCCATTATGCCTAGTGTCTACCGTACAAGTCCTTGAGGTCAATGTTATGATCTGAGTGTGCTCATGTTGGTCAGGTACAGGTTCAGCAGCATTATGTACCCAAAAAAATGACAACCTAAATATACTAAATTACCAGGTTTTTTATTGATGGATTTTTCTGGCCTGATAGCAAGGGCATATTCCAAGATGATAGTACCAGAATTCACCTCAAACTGTGAAAGAGTGGTTTGGGGAACATGAGATATCACTTTCATATATGGATTGGCCATCACAGAATGCCCCTTAACACCACTGAAGAAGACTTTACACAGCAGTCTGACTCTTCCATCATCAGTACAAGATTTGAGAAGAGAAATGAATGCAATTCTGGATGGAAAGAAATGTTGTTGCGTTTTAATGCAGATATGTTGTTCTTGACATATTCACGAATCACGACATTCGTACAGTGAACACTACTAAATAGCCTACTATCAGGAAATGAAATAAATTGAAACAATGAAACTATTTAAACAGAGGCATTGCCATAGGTTCCATTGTTTTGTTCCTGTTAATACATTACAAAAACTATATATCAAACTTTTTATTATTAATTTTAAAGGATGATTTAGGACATTTCATTATTATGATCATAATTTAAAGCACATATACACACATTCATCATAAATTATCTATTGTAAAATAAAATTAAATTCATGTTTGCTTAAGCATTGGAAACAGTATTGTTTTAAGCTAACTTATTATCCACAATTCTTTGTTGTACTTCATCTTTTGGCACACACGTATGTGCATCTTTAAATTCAAACATAAAATAATAGTGAGCCCGTAGGTGATTCATATTTTTTATATAACTATTTGATAATATTTTTCATATAACTTAAACAACTGAATAAAGGTAAATATGCACAATAAATTACAATTCAATTGAAAGCAGTGAAGGCGCAGTGAAGTCCTTCCATGCGCCATTTGGCGAATATTCTGTGAAGCACATCACATTTATTTAAATTCTTAAATAGTGCTTGCAGGATTCAGCGGCACTTCGCGAGACAAATTGCGGACCAGTCTTGATCTGTATGGGCACTCTGAACAGTCTGCAACTATGTAGCCTCATACATAACAAGCTGAAATTAATCCTTGCTCCCCAATGCTCATAAATGAGACTTGGGTGATCATGACCTTGCTACCAGTTCACCAGATTTGTTGGACCCCTTTTGGTAAGTACTTACTGTACCACTGCATTCCATAAACCCACAAACCCATTCAAATCCTTACATTTAACTGTTTAATTGCTGCCTTATACATGTGTATCCTATCCCTTGACAGGTGTGTTTTATCGCACAAAGTAGAATTCAGAATCAAAGACATTACCATCACTGGAGATTGTGAGAAGGGCTTACAGTACATAAGATAACTGACTATAGCATTTTGTGTTTGCCAGAGAAAAAAATGTTCACTCCACATACATGTGTGGCCTCTTTTTAAGGGCAAATAATAATTGAACAAACTAAAATACCTAAGAACTGTAACTGTCAATAGGGAACCCATCCTCATTTGGGTGAGAGCAGATTATAATAATGCATCATCTTTAACTGTCAAAGTGCAGTTGTGTTGGGTAACTCATGACCTGTCTATAGATTTTGCTTATTGTTATTTTCTTTTTTCCATCAATGATGCTCAATTGGATTTGGGACAGATAATTGGCTCGGCCTTGCGTAACAGTGGATTACTTTGCATCTGGTTTTGAAACATTTTGGTTAATCTGAGTGGATAATTTAACATTATCTATTATAATTATATTATAAAGTTATAATATAACTATAATGGATAATATTAAATATACATATATTAAATGTTAAACATAAATATAAATATTATAATTTTTAATGACAAAAACATAATGGCAAATTTAAATCTGAACTTCTTGTTTACCTGTTTTTGGCTTAAATGTTGTTTCCATGTTGTAATAAAATATTGTATCCCCACCATCTTACCTTTGACATAAAAATGTTCGTACAGTAATCATCCTCTCTGATTTTATTCAATAATATTAATCTCACTTGTGCAATCAAAAACTATATTACCTCACAAACAGAATATTATCCAAACAAAAAAGGATCTCCAGCAGTAATAGTGGATTGTTATTTTGTTACAACCTTAAGAATATGTACACACATTATTTTTTATAAGAATTTTTTTTGGGTATGATATGTAGTATGTAGATTCGTAAATTGGGTTTGATAATCTGTACTTGTCATCTTCAAAACCTTTCATTAATTAAATTTTTTTTTTCTTCAGCTGCATGTGCTACCAGAAATGGTTGTCTGTGGTCACTGATAACAGGTTGGTAAATGTTTGATGGTTTTAGAAAAGGTATAGATACCATTGTTATGTTTTTGTACAGACTTTCATTGACTTTATACTACAGTGCTACATCTCCAAGAGCGCAGTGATAGAGTGCAGAATCAGAGAGCTTTAGACCGTCGATAGTAAGTTCAGCAGAGTCTCTGGTTGCTTGAGCCCCTAATCGATGATCATCAGGCGTGCTATCATAACCTGATCTTGATCTTGCACCTTTATACAGTAAAAACTGAGGTGCATTGTTAGGATATTGTTTGTACCAGTAAATTAAAATGTACTCGTTACTCGACTCATATGAACATTTCAGAGTGACGGTGTCCGTTTCTTTCATCAAAATGTTGGAATCTTCATACTTTGGCCCAATTTTATCTGCAAAACTTCCTGTTTAAAGAAACATTAAAACTTAGTAAAGTATTTTATAAGCAAAACATCAATGTAAGAAATTAGTCACTTAATTCTTAAGCATATGGGTATTAATTAAAACATTAAATGAATGAAAATAAATTACCTGTAGCTACAATCAAAATCAGTGGTGTGTATTTCACTATGTACAATAAATTGTACAGTTGAGCCATTTCTGAACACACCTCTGAGAGCGTTTACTATAATAGTGCTTTATGTGCTGAATTTCACAAGTGAGGAAACATGTTTCTTGATGGCCACACCCAGGAAGTGCTTCTGTGGTAACATAACTTTACACATATCTGTTTACAGTGTCAGTGACAGTGAACTGACTAACTGATACAACACAGAACACCCCACTGCACTGGCATCACCCTTTTAAACATATGTTTTGGAGGTAGAGGCATGTGTTGAGGGAAAAGTGGTACTTTTGTTTTGGATGGAATCACTTGGAGTTTGGTGCCCCTTTTTATTAAGATCAATCTGCAAGCTAGTCTAAAAAAATTGACAAAAGCATACAGTATGATAATAGCCAGCCCCATGAATTTTCTTATCCTCTATGTGGTCTTGCATCTGATATGTTTCAGAGTGCGCTGCCAGTCGATGCTACATGTTATAGGGAGAACTCTGGTAATGATTTGTTGGGACATACAACCCCAAAGAACAAGAACAAAGGAGTGATAAACTGGTATAAACCAAAAAACTAGTGGAAAGAAAACTAAATAATAAATAAATAAATAAACAAATAAACTTTTTTTTTCAAGGTACATGAGCATGAAATAGCCACGATACTAACATAACAGTATTAACAATGAGGGCAGTATAAGAACAGATGTGGGACAAAGACAGAAGCGGGACAAATAGCTAAACTAGGATTAGGGTTAGGGTTAGGGTTATGGCCCTTAACAGTGCTAACAGAGCTTACAGGTTCTTCGGGTCCTGGATCCTTCTTTGTGGTCTTTGTACGAAAGAAAAAACAGAACATCCACAAAACTAACTGAACAGTATTACACTGACAGAAGTATAAGAACAGATGTGAGACAAAAACTGAACCAAAAACATACTATAACTATTTATAACTCTGGGAAATCAAGTCAAGTCATGAACACAGATTCTCTGGGCACAAGACACCCTCCAGGGGTTATTCCTGACACTTTATGCCACTGTATTTTCAGTAAACATGCAACATACTGGGATTTGCTGGATTAAGTGCTACTGTAAACGATTACAAATAATAGGGATGAAAAATATTTTGATCAATTGAGTTTGTATATCAAATAATTTTAATTCATATTTAAGATTATTGATCTTTGTGTTACATCTTGATAAACTAATTTTTTACTTACATGAAGAGAATAAAGAGCATGAACCTTATCAGTACCTTAAAAAAGTTTTTCACTGATTGTTCAAACAATAAGCATTAATAATGTACCGTAAGTAAGTAGACTGTTAACATGTGAAAACAAATGCTGTAAATATCAAAGCCTAGGAACTAAGAAAGAAAAGTGTATTTAAATGCTCCCACTGGAACAGCGGCCATGCTGAGAAAAAAAAAATCACGAAACGTAATTTCTTGAACAGGTGGTTTGCGTCATGTGTCACTGTGGGCTGCAGTGCGCAGTAGTACAGTGCAGAGTCTGATACTGCAGCAGGAAAGATCTCCAGATCTACCTTGTTTTCATTTTTACGAAGTCTAACGGATAGTCGTGGGTCAGGTTGATCAGGTTTAGTGACACCATCTGTAGATACAATAATTAGCAGAAGAAACTCTGGTCCTGATTGAGGCTTTTGTCGATACCAGTGAAGGCTGTAAGCTGATGTATCATATGTGCAGGTGAGTGTGGTGTTGCTGCCTTCACTTGAAGATATAACAGTTTGTTCTGGTGTAATGCTGCTGCCAACAGCACCTGCTGTAAAGACATTACAACAACATAAACTTTAAGCTTGTATTGTTAAAAGCCCTCTTTTTTCACCAGATAAATCAACCTGTTAAGTTAACAGTATACATCTCCTTCATCTAAAATTACTTAGCAATGTTTCGCACAACTATGAAAACAAAGAAGAGTAACATGATTGTTCTGTGTCTCTCTTCCAGTAGATATAAATGGCTGTAGATCCTCTACATCTAGCTCCTCCTACCAAACCAGCCTACTCCTTACAGTCCTTAATTAAACTAAATAACAAATGTTGTTTTTTGCAGAAATGGCTGATACTATTGCACTAATAAATGATCTTTTTCTTTTCTAATTCATGTGCTAATTCGCATACAGTGTGATCATTCTGCATTTGCTCAAAATGATAGGCTCATTATTGGTTCATGTGTATTGAAATACTAAGCGGTTAAACAATTTCAATAGTTATATTATTATTAGTTTAAATAATAATACTATGAAAAAAATATTTATAGTGTTATTGAAAATATGAATTAAATATTATTATAAAATTAGAATTATATCTTATATCTATAATTATATCTATCTCCCATAAAACCATTGCTGGTAATGGACCTGAAAATTTCCATTATTAATGCTTACTAAGGCTGCTTCTACTTATGATTGTCCCCAAACTACCAGGAAAAGAACAGACATTGAAGTTGTTAATGATACTCAAACATGTGCCCTATGTGTCCTAACCACAAAGATCAACCAGTGGTTACCTAGATAGCTTGTTTTCTGAGCACATGCATTGATTTAGCAGTGTTTTTCCTTGAATGTTTCCTTGGTTTTTCATGAATTTAAATCTAAAACACCATTTTGTAGAGCAGTACCCACACCTCACTACAGTATTTGGTCTCCTAGTGTCTTAATGAGCAATGAGGTTGAAAGCTAAGTACTGCTTCTTTAAAACGTGAGACAGACCAGCTGCTTTTGTAACATTTTAAGGTGTATCACATTGCAGTCCCTGTCTCTGATTGCATATCATAAATGCATGATTAATATTCAAAAAACAAACAAACAAACAAACAAACAAAAAAACTGCTATGTCTGTATCAAAGATGTTAAGAGGTCCATCAAATGTTATAAATGAGAACACTCAAGAATTTCTATCACAGAAGTATACTGAAGATACACTTTCATTTCACAGATAAGGCAGAATTTTGGGCCTCTGTTATAATGTTTCTTTGGCTCTGTCTTTTTGTTTCTGCTTACTTTGCAGCTGGTGTGCTGTGAGGCAGTATGGGGTATGTAAGCAGACCCAAATTGTGGCAGGTTGGAGTGGAGAAATAAATTAAATTTTAATAAATTTCAATTTCAGATCAAGTCAATTCAAATCAAGTGGTTTGTATCATTTCATTAATACTGTATATAGCATGAACAGCATACAGTAAAACAAAACAATGTTCTCCAAGGAACACGGTGCTCCAAACAAAATTAATTTACACTATTAATGCATGAATATTAAAATTACAATTGTACTGAAAACACAAGAACAATTACAATAAAGGACAGAGCAGCACCAACCATTACAAAGTTCTAAAGTAAATAAAATGTAGAGAAAAAGACGATATTGCAATATATAAAATACTAAATTATTGCTGCTTGAATGCCATGCTATATGTTAACGCAATAAAGAATTCTCTGTTTACCAAACAAAAAATACATGACAAAAAAGGGGAAAACTGCTACCGTCTGGTTTGGAGGGTCCAAATACTTTAGTCCCTTTTTTAAGATTGCAGAAGGGTAAATAGCGTGTGTGAAATGTATGGTTGTGATTTTGTGGATGCAATGTACGGTGTAAGTGTCTGTGATTGAGGGAGGAAAGACCCTGAGGATCTTTTTAGTTCTCTTTACTATGCACTTCTGCGTCTTGCAATCCACAACAATACAGTTCTCACAGCAGTCAATGATACAGCTGATCGGAATCTGGTATTCTTGACAATCTTTATCGTCAGCTCATTGATGTAATATGGTCTTTCTGTGCTCTCCTAAAATTAACAACAATCAGAGACAGGTTCTTGGCTCTGCACTGATCCATCAGCCCGCTGCAGCTCCTTTGCGTATGCTGAATCATCAAGCTTGCTGATGAGACCCCCCCAAAGTCACAGCACTGGGGAACTTGTTGAGGTTGATGGAGCTGTGCATTGCTGCACAGTCATGATTCAGCAAAGTGAAAAGTAGTCGACTGAGCACAAAGGCTTGGGGGACCCCAATGCTGGGGATGCAGCTCATGACCCATACTGACTGTGGTGGAGTGTAGGATCCAGCAGGCTCCGTTTTTCAATCTGCTGCTGAGGAACGATTGTGTTGAATGCTGAGTTGAATGCTGAATTTTAGTGTATGAACAGCATTCATATACACAGCTCTGTAAAAAATAAGAGGCCACTGCAAAATATTCAGATTCTTTTTTTTTCCCCTACAGATGCATGTATTGGTTAGATGAACCAATTTCATCTAGTTTTTTTTAGATTAATAATTTTTTTGTGAACTGCTGACAGTATGTCTCCTAAGTTCAAAATAAAACTATTGTTTAGAATGTACTGTATATTTAAAGGAAATGACAACATCACATCAAAATAAGCCAAGACCATGCAGCATTTGCAAGGTAAACAAATTGTGTTAAAGCTTTGGCTAAATAACATTAAGAAATCAATATTTGGTGTAATAACTCCAAATTGCAATTACAGCTTTCATGCGTTTTTGACATGCTCTGCATGCCCTTTCCAACATCTGTACAAAGCTACTGCAGAAGATACTCATTATGATGTAGTGTGCTGGGAGTGTAGCCTGATAAGCAGGGATGCCACATGTCTGGACAAGGTTGTCTGAAGAGCTGGTTTAGTGGTTTGCTTGGAGCTAGATCTCTAAAGTCAGTAATAGAGAGGAGGTCCATAAACAACTGCCAACCATCATGTCCTCCAACCACTTACTTCAAAGAGCTTATGCCAAGCGGACAAATTTTGTGAATTCTGTCACAGAGCTGCTCAACTAACTAATGATGTGTCCCCAGAAGCAAACATGTTTTTAACACCTCTAGGCCAGAGAAAAGACAAAGTAAAAAAATAAATAAATAAATAAAATAAATAATAATAATAATAATAATAATAATAATAATAATAATAATAATGCAGCTTGACAAATGACTAGCAGAGAAAAAACTGCATTTCTTTACAATTGCCTGTGTAATTTGAGTAATCTTATACACTATGTACATGAGCCCTGTTTGAAGTCTGGTGCCTGAGTAGTCTGGAAACTAAAAAAGAATAGTGTAATTGAATGAAACAGATAAACAACTCCCTCTGCTGGAAATTGATTTTTATTTTTTTTTTGTACAGTCTGTTTGCGTTTTTGGGTCACTGTGGGCTCCATGGCGCAGTAGTACAGTGCAGAGTCAGTTACTGCAGCAGGAAAGATCTTCAGATCTACTTTATTTACATTTGTATGAAGTCTAGTGGATAGTCGTGGGTCAGGTTTATTAGCTTTAGTGACATCACCTGTAGATACAAAAATCAGCAGCAGAAACTCTGGTCCTGATTGAGGCTTTTGTCGATACCAGTGTAGTCTGTAAGCTGATGCATCATACGTGCAGGTTAATGTGGTGTTGCTGCCTTCAATTGAAGATATGATGGTTTGTTCTGGTGTAATACTGCTGCCAACAGCACCTGCTGATAATTAACAACAATAATTAATTACTAAAGATAATTCAACATAACATTTCTGTTTGAATTGTTTAAAGACTTTTTTTCACCAGGTGAAGCATCATGTTTAGATATCAGCATACATGTACATCTCCATTGTCCATTATTCAAAGTCTGTGAATAATATAAAGGACTTACCAATGTTCCACACAACTATGGAAACAATGAGGAGAAACATGATGCTTCTGTATATGATATTTCTCTTGCAGTAAAAAATAAATGGTTGTATCTCTGTGAGATATTTTTGCCTATCTTACTGTATTGTACTGTAGCTCCTCCTACTTTGACTTAGATGTAGTCATGTCGATTCTATAATCATGTGAATTTTGCCATGATGTATTTTAAAATGATAAAGGTGGTATTGCAATCCATTATCCAAATAAACTCTTTAAAACAAAACCTGAATGTTGATAAGCCATATTTCTGCTTAAATTTGCTGAAATACTGCATAATTTACTAGTACAAGGACCTTTTGTTCATGTGCATATGTTATAATATCATACAGTATTTGCAGTATTAACATTTTAGTGTATCATAACAATATTGCAGTATTTAATATTACAGGTTTATTCATTCAATTTAATTAAATTTTATTTATATAGCACTTTTAACAATGGTCATTGTCTCAACGCAGCTTTACAAAATTAAAAGAAGATTATGGAAATGTGTAGGAGCTAGTAAAAATGTGTACAGATCATAATGATTAGATTGTCCTTGAAGAGCAAGGCCGATGACGACGGTGGCAAGGAAAAACTCCCTGAGGTGGCAATAGGAAGAAACCTTGAAAGGAACCAGCCTCAACAGGGAACCCATCCTCATTTGGGTCATAACAGATAGCAGGAATTTTTTTGCTGACATACTGTGTTATGAAGCTGGAAGTTCAACATAACCGGAGATGTCTAAGTTAATATGGAGTGCAGTTCAGTTCAGCACCAGCATGGCTTGAGTCAGACAGGTGCAGATGGCAGAGGGAGTCTGGATCACTGGGAGCCCGGGAACAGCATGTGTAGCTCCAAACCATCACGAAGCAGAGTCCAGCAGGAGGTCGTCCTTCTCTGGATGCCTCGGGATCCTTTCAGACGCCTCTGTCTACTGGATGCCCCGGAAAAGGTAGAAAAAGAAAGAACAGGTGGAAAAGAATTAGCGTAGTTGTCATTCATTATATTAGCAGAACTAGATGAGAGTGGGCATTTAAATGCAACTTTATCAGGAAGGCTATTCCGAATTTAGGAGATAAATATAAAAACACTCTACCCCTTTTGTGGATGTTGATATTCTGGGAACTACTGTACCAGAAATCCAGTGTTTTGTGATCTTTAGGATCGCTGCAGATCGTAACATGTCAGAAGACTACGTGGGAGCCTTGTATTTAAGTAATGCTAGTTTGTAATTAATTCTAAACTTAACAGGTAGCCAGTGCTGGGATGATAATATTGGGGTTATATGATCATATTTTCTCGATCTGGTGAAAAATTCTGGCGGCTGCATTTTGGACTAACTGTAGCTTGTTTATTGACAGGACAACCACCTACAGTAGTAAGGCATTACAATAGTCCAGTCTGGTGGTCATGAATGCATGAACTTTTCTGCATCAAATATGGATAAAATGTTCCTAAGCTTGGCAATATTTCTAAAGTGGAAAAAGGCTATTTTTGTAATATTGGAAAAATTATTTTCAAGGGACAAGTCGCTGTCTAATATTATGCCCAGGTCTTTCACTGTCGAGCTGGTAGTAATAGTACATCCCTCTGAATGCAACCTGAATTGTGAGAGCATTTGTGTACTGGTTTTTGGACCAATAAGTAATATTTCTACTTGTCCTATAATGGACACATTCAGTTAATCTGGACAACTTAAATATTTCATCTGGTTTAGATGAGATGTATACCTGGGTATCATCAGCAAAGCAGTGGAAACTAATCAAATGCCTTCTAATGACCAAAGGGAAGCATGTACAGTATATGGATAACAGCAGAGGTCCTAAAACTGACCCTTGTGGGACCCCATATTTTACTGGCATTACACAAGACAGTTCTGCATTCAGATCTACAAAATGGTATCGATCTGACAGGTACTGTAGGATCTAAACCATTTTAATACTTGTCCCTAAATATCTATGTGAGTTTGTGAGGTACGAGAATATTATGATCTGTAAGGTCGAATGCAGCACTAAGATCAAGTAAGATAAGTACTGATATGCAGCTTTTGGTCTGAAGCTAAGAATATTAGCTTAGAATATTAGCCAGGCCCCGTCATAGTTTCTGTACTATGATGGGGCCTGGAACCTGACTGAAATTCTTCGAAGATATTGTTTTCCTGTAAGAATTATAATATACAGTAAGAAACATATTTGAGCTGACACCACCTTTTCTAATATTTTACACTTCTTGTGCATTGAAATCTAAGTAGTTAATACATTTTAATATTTAGATTATTATTATATGAAATATGTTTTTAATATAAACATAAAACAACAGTAGATGAAATCAGTTAATATTAACTATAATAGTACTTTAAGTTCAGGTTATATTAGATTAAATTTTATTATCATTGTTCAAAGTACATGTACATGAAAAAGATAGCATCTAACCAGAAGTGCATAAGTGGCATTAGTAGGTATTAAAAATATGGTATGGTATATATAGTAGGTATATAAAGGTAAATAGTAGACATGTACTGTACATATACAGTATGAGTTCTGAATACAGAATAAACATGGGTGAAATATACAGTAGTGCAATGATAAGAATAAGTTAAGATGGTGCAAATATTGACAAAGCTTTGCAATATAGACAGAAAGTGACAATGAAGTGGTGTATTTATTAACACTCCATGATCAGCTGTACAGCAGTGCGGTAATAGCCACAGGAGAAAAGCTATTTTTTGTTCTGTTGGTGTGGGCTCTGAGGCAACTGTAATGGAAAAGGAATGAATAGCCCATGATTGGGGTGAGAGGAATCTTTGATAATGCCTCTCACCCTTTGCAGACAGCGTTTCCGGTTTCTTGTTTCATTACAGTCCTGAGCAGTGCAGTTGCTGAGATTCACTTTGTGATGATGCAGTATCCTGGAGCAAAGGTGGGAATTTTTAGGCCTTCTCAGAAAGTACAGACACTGTTGGCCTTTCTACTAATCAGGAAAGAAGACCTCAAGTCAGATGCGGACTCCAAGTAACTTAAAGCTAGCTACACGCTTAACAACAGCCCAATTGATGTGAATGGGAGTGTGACTGTGATTGCCAGCTCATCTGAAATCCACAATGACCTCCTTTGTCTTGGTGTTGACTTTCAGGCTGTCCCCACACCATGCTACTGTGTGCTTGATCTCCTCCCCGTAAGCCGTTTAATCATTACCTTTGATCAGTCCCACCACATGGTGTGCATAGGCAGGTCATTGGTGAAAAGGGAGTATTGGAGAGGGTACGCATCCCTACTGAACTCCAGTGCTAAGGGTGAGACTGGAGGAGGTGAGGTTATTTAGTCAACAGACTGTGGTCTGTTCAGAAGGAAGTCTAGGGTCCAGTTACAGAGTGGTGTGCTGATGTCAAACTGTTTCAGCTTCAAGACTATCTTGGTAGGGCTAACTGTATTAAAAACTGAGCTAAAAGCTATAAGTGTCTGCATTGTGCATGGCAGAATAAAGGACCGTGGAAATGCTGTCCTCTGTTGACCTACAGTGGTAGCCATACCAAAAAGTCGCCTGAGCCATGGCGTTGCCCACCGCGAATCATGACAAGTCCATGCACGATCCGCGATGGCATCATTTAACCGCATGGTTAATGATGCCCTGCCCCTTAAATGCCTCTACGGGCTTTTAATCCCGCCAGGTAGAGCATTGACTGCCTCAGTTAACTGCAGTGTCCGTGCAGCCTTATACTGTATAGTATGTTCACATACAGGCAGTTCTCGCATTGTCAACATAGTTTCATAAATAGATGATGTGATAAAAAAATAATAAACGATTAATAAAACTGATATTTTAAATCACTCAATATACAACCCATGATGTTTATGCTATTTAAAATAAATTAATTAATTAATAAATAAATAAAACTAGTTATTGCATTATGTTTCAAGACATCCTTAATTTACCTTAGTTACCTTACACACTGTGGTTTAAGTGATAATGGAAATATGTTAATATTTTGCAGTGTTAATGTTATGGCTATGTTGTCAAAGTATTTGTGGACATATAATTGGAACAAAACATTTGGTACTAAAGGTAAATTTTTACTGCGATGGATTGGCACCCTGTCCAGGGTGTACCCCGCCTTGTGCCCGAAAGTCTCCTGGGATAGGCTCCAGGCCCCCCGCGACCCTGATCAAGGATAAAGCGGTATAGAAGATGAATGAATGAAAGGTAAATTTTTAAGAATGTCAATAATGCAATAAATAGTTTATTTAATTTTTTTAATAGCAAAAAGAATCATGTGTTGTGTATAGAGTAATTACAAAACAGTACAACGCATGTTATGATAAGGAAAATCTTACCATTTTCCAACACTATAATTAAATTTTTAAAATATATATAAAACAGTAAAAAAAAAATTGAAAAGACAGGTGAATGAAACCTCACTTATCCTTAATTTATACGCGCGCTCGCGTATTGTGCAAATACACGTCTATTAGAATACATACTGTATATCCTCCTTTGCTCATGTAGTTAAACATTTATACAGTACTGTATGTTACAGATACAAGGCAAGCGAATGTGTTCAGTATATCGAATAACATGCTTATGTTGGTGGGGCGCTTACAGTATACTGTACAGTACATTCGTTTATCATTTAAAGAATAAACAGATGTGATCATTACAGTATATTATTATTTATTATATCGAATGTCTTCCCTTTATGTAAATGTCGAATAGTTCAGTTTCACGCATGTTCACATTCTACTTCAATTAATTTTTTCCCTCGTCTTTCTTAGTTTAACAATTAAGCACTGTCTACTACATGTCTAAAATTTAATTTTATTATCTAAGACATCTGTAACATCTGTAATTCATTTATACTGATCGTTGTAGATACGGCATACAAGTGCAGGCTATGTATTTTACAGTACATTACGGTGTATTTTATCTAGTTCCATTTAATATTACCAGCTTTACTTTGCAGATAATATTTTGCTGAAAAGTAAAACCCAAAATGTAACTTCTGCTTGGGTTTGTTTTCGTTATATTTTTGATGTTTTCACTGATTTTTTTTTCACTGATAACAAGTAACAAAAGTAATTTAATCATGCATAACGTTCCCCCATCAAAAATCTGACATGGCACTAATCACTTAGCACAACTGTGAATAGATGCGACAGCAGGGACCATTTAAATCCAAATAAACATTCATCCTTGAAAACAATACTAAAACAACTAAACAGTTCCACAGGGTTAGTGCCTGTTAACGCAGGATAGGGATCACCTACAGTATACTACTGTATTCTTTACGGCTTATATTTTGCCCTAGTTTCATTTGGTTTTACACAATTTCATGTGCTGTGTGTTTGAGAAAGAGAGAGCTGATATTGTCTTGGATTACTACTACCACTAATATTAATAATAATAATTATTATTGTAAATTAAACCCATGGGTCTCAATCATCATCATCAATCATTATTTCAGGTGCTATTTGTGTGTGTGTGTGTGTGTGTGTGTGTGTGTGTGTGTGTGTGTGTGTGTGTGTGTGTGCGAGAGAGAGAGCTTATATTGTGATTTGTCCAAGGTTATTAAAGCCTGGCTTACTACAACTAATAAAAAAAAATTCAATTAAACACACGGGTCTCAATCACAAAATCAGCCAACGCTGTAAACAGATGACACAACAAATTATACACTGTTATAAACTTTTGTTTGCACATATGCAGTGAGCGTATGTAGGATGGATTCACAGGTAGGATGAATTTATACATTATAGAACACCGGCTAAAATTACATATAGTAACAACTATTTTACTTATAGTACTGTGCAAAAGTCTTGGGAATATACAAAAATATGGCATAAGCAAAATATGCTTTTGAAAACATTTCTGCATAAAAGAAACTTCTATAAAGAGCAATAANNNTATGGAAATACTGAATGATTTTGTACATAATTATGCAGACATGATAAACATATATAACAAAATTGGTACAGCATATATTATCGTGCCTAAGACTTTTGCACAGTACTGTATTTAAATGAAATTTGGATATATTTTAGAGTAGTCAATGTGCAGTTTGTATAATCAGTAAATGGTTTACTGTCCTTGTTGTTCTTTCGGCTGCTCCCGGCAAAGGGTCGCCACAGCGGACATTCGGTCCGCACACCAACTTGGCACAGGTTTTAAGTCGGATGCCCTTCTTGACACAGCCCTCCCATTTTTATATAGACTCAGAGACCAATATAAAATAAATAAAGAAGTTGTAGATTTTAGTTCATCTAACATTCATCAGTTAGATATCAGTTCTATATTTTTTTTTAGTTAGCCTTCTTCGACAACTTTGTGACTGAAAGGTGCCGTGACTTTGGGGTGACCTGTCATAGAGAAAAGAACTCTTTTAAAGAAGGCTGTACCTCAATGATGATCCCAGGAGAGGTGGCTTGGAGCACACCACAGTTATTCCAATGAACATTTAGCGAGTGGCACTTTTTATAATTTAAAAATCAACATATTGTATAACTTTTCATCACCTACTGTAGCAAAGGAGACAAATCTGTTTGTGGGAACTGGACACACAATAAGAAAAGAAATTTTTTTTTTCTTTAAAGTATTAGACTTAACACCGTGCACAATGGTCTAGACATTAGTGATCAATCTATAAATGATTATTAATAAAATAAAGCTCAGGTTAATATCTGTGCAATTTTACTATCTGTGTAATGTTCTGCATATTCTTGCCATATACCCTTGGGCTTCCTCTGACTTTTTTTGTTTTCAGGTTTTTTGAGACTAAAATATACAGAGCTGCATTTTTATATATTAAAACTGTGTCAAGGTTTTTGTACAGTGCAGTTGGATTTCCTGTCACTGTGGGCGCCAGAGCACAGTAGTATAGTGCAGAGTCTGATACAGCAGCAGAGGAGATGAGCAGATCCACTTGTTTTTTATTATTGTTAATAGTAGGAGACAGAGGTGGTGGAATGGAATCACTTTTATGTCCACTTTGTGAGATAAAAAGAAGGAACTTAGGTGTAGGTTCTGAATATTGCTTGTACCAGTGCAGGTAGTATGTTGTGAAACTTGTGTTATATCTGCAGGACAGGGTAATATTATCACCTTCATCTACAGTTTTATGAGTGAAAAGTGGCTCTATTGAATCTGCCATGGAGTCACCTGTCATAGAGAAGAGAACATTTTATTTTAAGCCTTTCAAGTCATAACAGCATATTAAACTTACTTTTAACGTAGCATGGATAGTCAATCCAGAGATACATTTAAAAAAAAAAAAAGTCAAACTTACCTAATAAAAGCCAGAAACACATAAATATAACAGTAAACATGATGAATAGTTTTAGCTAAATCAAAAGGTCTTTCTGTATCCTGATATATTAACATCATAAAGGTTCATTAAGCTCCGCCCAACAGCAACACATGACAGTGTCACCAGTGTTATTGAGAGGTTGTTAATTCTTACTAGCCTACCAACCTAGTATTTTTGCTGCATTAGGCACTTTGGCCCCATCAAAAATTGCTTTGGCTAAATTGCTAAATCATAATATTTATTATGATTAAGCAATTTAGTATACTGTAGCAAGTTACTATCACTATTATATTTAAATTATTGATTATCTTTCGATTTTGTAATACCAATGCTTATTTATTAACTAGAATGATTTCACTAAGGAAAAGGGAAAAAAATGCTGCTCTTGGTAATCATCTGCATGATTTTATGCCAACAGCTGTATCTTGTGAAGACAGGAGACTTCACACACTGTAGAGACTAACAAAACTAAACTCTTTCTTTCTTTTTTTAGGTTTTAGTTTATTAGTCCTGTTACCACTATTCTCCAATGTTTTACTGGAAAATTATACTGGGATTTGTCTTTGATTTATAAATCAGAACAACAAACAGTAAAAACAGAAAAAGTAAACAGAGTAAACATAATTTTGTCACTTTCTCAACTTTTATAGAGCCTTACCAGTTTTACATCCAGATTTGGTCTGAGCCAGAATTCCTGTGGAACGTTATGTAAATCTTCTTGATTTAAGCTAAGTAATGGAGACATAAAGACTTATGTCTTTAAAAATAACAAGATCTATCACAAAAGAAAGAACGAAAGAAAGTAAGAAAAAAGTAAGAAAGAAAGGGACTGGTGTTTAAAGCTGATAAAGGTAGACAATAAACAACATTTATTAGATTTACTTTCATTTTTGTATTTCTTACAATCAAAAATAAAAAATGTAAATTTGTCATATCTGAGCTAGTCAGCTAATTAGGTCTCTTAGTTAGCTAGATGGTTCCGTTAGAGTTGTGTTGTTAATTTATGTTGTTGCATGTATGTACTGTATGTAGCACCTTGGTCCTGGAGGAACGTTGTTTCGTTTCACTGTGTACTGAACTGTATATGGTTGGAATGACAATAAAAACCTTCTTGACTTGCCTTGACTTGAAACTGAATTATTATTATTATTATTAAAAAGAAATTTAATAATAATATTAATCTGACTTAAGCCTTTTCTAACCAATTTGAGTGCTAAAATAAATAATGTTTGGTAAGCACTTTATCTTGGTAAGGGTCTGGCTATTATACTGTATAGTAATACATTGTGATGCAGAATTAGTTCATGTGAAAAATATCATAGCAGTAACAATTATTGTGCTACGTTCAATTGTTTACTAGTTATATAAACATTATTAACATTTTAACTGTACCCAATCTGTACTGACTGAGGTCTCCAGAGGAAGTCCAGGATCCAGCTGCAGGGAGGTGTTCAGACAGGCTCAGTTTTTTATTTAGTCGCTGAGAAATGATTGTGCTGAATGGTGAACAGGATGTTTGCATGTTCTCCCCGTGCTTGGTGGGTTTCCTCCCACAGTCCAAAGACATGCAGGTTAGGCTAATTGGCATTCCCAAATTGCCCATAGTTTGTGAATGGGTGTGTGTATGTGTGTGTGCCCTGTGATGGATTGTACCCCGCCTCGTGCCCTAAGCTTCCTTGGATAGGCTCCAGGTCCCCGCGACCCTGAATACAGGATAAAGCAGTATAGACGATGAGTGAGTGAGTGAGTAAGTGAGTGAGTGAGATTATGGGTCAAACTTCGCTGAGTGATGATGGTAAAATAATTATAAAGGTCTTGACTAAAACAACATGCATGAGGAATCACAAAAGAGTTTTCATATTCTGCAATGGAAAAGTACTCTAACTAGTTACTTTTATCAGAAAGTAACGCTGTAATGTAACTGATTACTTTTTAAATGTAATGACACTGGTCATGACACATACAAAAGTTGTCTAATGATGCTGCCATTGTGGGGTGTATCAGGGAAGGACGAGGGGCAGTACAGGAGCCTTGTGGAGGACTATGTGATATTGACAGACTTCCACTAGATCCTGCAACTGGTCTCAATTGAAGGAGTTAATGCTAAGGTGTTGCGGGCATACAAAAAACTGGGGTTGCAGCTGGATGGACAGTGAACACTTAACCATCACCAAAGTCAGCTACTGTTCTTGAGGAGACTGGATGTTTTTAGCATCTGTAAAAAGCTCCTACAGATGTTTTACCAGTTAAGCAAAGCCAGCATGAGACTTTTTATGATTTAATGTGCAAACTGCTGTCCATCTTGTCCAACACCAACCACCCACTTCATAGAACTTTTAATAAGCAGATGTTCAATGGCAGTCTTCTGTCACAGAGCTGCTCAACTCAAATAAGACAGAGAAGCATATTTTAATGAAACAAGTAAATGGCTCCCCCTATTGAAAAAGAAAAATCAAACTTCACTTTTGTGTACAGTCTGTTTGAGTTTCGTGTGGCTGTGGGCTCCAGGGCGCAGTAGTATAGTGCAGAGTCTGATACTGTAGCAGGAAAGATCTCCAGATCTAATTTGGTTTCAGATTTACGAAGTCCGATGGATAGTCGTGGGTCAGGCTGATTTGCTTCAATGACAGTATTTGTAGATACAACAATCAGCAGCAGAAACTCTGGCCCTGATTGAGGCTTTTGTCGATACCAGTGGAGGCTGTAAGCTGATGTATCATATGTGCAGGTCAGTGTGGTTTTACTGCCTTCACTTGAAGATATTACAGTTTGTTCTGGTGTAATATTGCCGCCAAGAGAACCTGCTATAAAGACATTGCAACACAAATATGTAAGTTTGCATTTCAATTGACAATTGCAATTTTATTAAATCTCCATCATCCACCTATTGTTTGTATAAAATGTAAATGACTTACCAATGTTCCTCATAACTATGAAAACAAAGAGTAACATGATTGCTACTGTATGTAGCAATCATACATACAGTATTCTAGTCTCTTGCACTAGATATAAATTGCAGTATCTCTGTGAGTACCATATCTAGCTCCTCCTTCTCTTACTTAGATTAAGTCAGGTCAATTCTGCCATCATTTATTTTGAAATAAATAAGAGGTGTGTTCAAACTATTATTCAAATCAATACGTTAAAACAAAACGTGAATGTTGATAACCCATATTTTTGCTCAAATTATAGTCTTACACAATAAATATTACAAGTTCACCCCCATTTGCTTACCTGACACTGTAGAGTGTATACTGTACACTGCTACTAACTACTGTACAATGACAGATAAATAACTCATACACCAATCTTTGCTTCTAAAAGACTTAACTATAATTTTATCAAAACTTCTAAATCTGTAAGTACACTTTAATTCTTCATATACGCAGATTATGTTCAATGCAATAGACAAAACATTTCCCATATATTTTAGATAAATCACTAGATTTAATGAGAGATAGATAGATAAATTAGACGCCTATTGCTTTATTGTATTAATGGGGAAACAATGTCTAAGCCTAAATAAGTAAAGATGATAATTATAAACTTGCCTCAGGACATGAATTAAAAAGAAAAGCAGGACTTACTGGACTACAGGAAAGAGAAGTCTAGTCTGGTGTTTCAGTCAAAATTCACAGAATATTTTTGTTGCTAACTGAATGTTTATGTTCCTCTGGCTAAAGGCATTCCCAAATTAGCATAATTTCTGAATTATTATTATAAATAATTTCTGCAGTGATTAATATGTTTCAACTAGTAAGATATTTACCCCAATCTGATTTAACTCAGCATTGTCGCCTTGCACCTCCAGGATCCGGGTTCGATTCCCGGCCAGGCTCGATCTCTGTGTGCATGAGTTTTGCATGTTCTCCCCGTGCTCGGTGCTCTTCCTCCAAAGACCTGCAGATTAGGCTAACTGGCATTCCCAAATTGCCCGTATTGTGTGAATGAATGTGTGAGTGAGTGTATACTGTATGTGTGTGTGCACTGCGATGGATTGGCACCCTGTCTAGGCTGTACCCTGCCTTGTGAGTGATTTAACTCAATTTTCCTAAACTAACATGCCAAGCTGTTTCAGAAGGATCAAATTAATCGCCAGCATCAAGCAACAAAGAATACTGGTAAACCATCATCTCTGAGGAAGAAATGTTGTCATTTTTTTTTTAATGATTAAATTAAATTGTCAAATACACAAACCAAAAAAAAAAAAAAAACAGTAGAACTCACAGCTATGTTTATTAGTTAATGTAAGAGCATTTCCACATGCAAAATAGATTTAGAATATTTTTCAGTCATAAATTATCTTGTCTTGTCTTGTCCTTTGTTCAGTTTTTGTCTTGCATCTGTTTTGTTAAACTATTTTGGTTACTGTTGAAATGCTGTTATGTTGGAATTCTGGTTTGCCATAGTTTCTAGCTTTAGTTGGTTCATGTTTAGAGTTTTGTGTTTGTTTGTTTGTTTATATTTATTTATTCTTATTAAAAACCTATAAGTCTTAACCTCTGTGATTATGTGCAACAACTACTCAGTCGTGATCATATTATCAGTCATTGATTCATTATAGATTTTGAAATAACAAAGTCTGTTTATTAAATAGGATAGCAAATATTTTCTGAGGCATTTCACCAAAGCATGGAACAAACACAGGTGCACAGGAGTATACAGGGGTATGAGTGTAATTGCCCTTCTTGTTCCATTTTTGTCAGAGTTATCATGAAGTCTAATAATATACAGTATACAGTAGTAGGGAAATTCTAGTCAACAACAAAAATATATCTTGATTTATTTTTTTTAACAAGGTTGTATTCTCTGCATTTCCTAATTAATCGATTTTAAGTTTGCATTTGTGCAATCACCTGGTCTGAGTGCTTGTAAAAGGTCTTAGGGTAACACTTTAGAATAACGGCTCCTTGTCAAGCATTTACAAGTGATTAGATAATGATGAAATAATCATTTACAAATCATGACTATATGTTCACAGATGA
>JAQMYL010000001.1:29214447-29227246 GCA_030014365.1 Clarias pachynema | reverse complement strand
TACGGTGAACTGGTATGTTTAGATGCTGTCTTCCTCACTCTCATTGATCACTCAGGTTTGTTGATGGTGAAGTGATTAGTCACTTTACATCTCAGGGAGCCCTCATGTCTGTGTTTCATTCTGGCTCTCCCTTATATGATGTCATATTTAGTCCTGCCGGAGTCCCTGCTTGCACTCTGCACTAAATATACATTCACTTTATACATTGTGTGACCATGACCATACCTAACTGTTATCCTTCTCTACTGTTCTCTCCTCCTCTCTCTCTCCCCCCATCTCTTTTTCCCTCTCCGAGTTTCTCAGTTTCTCTGGCTATAGCTAGACATGTATGTACTATGCTGTATGTCTATGTATGTCTAGCTATACATGTCGGTCCTGAGCTGCCAGTGATCCAGATCCCCTTTTCCCTTTGGACCTGTCTGACTCGTCCTGGTGTCCTGCTTCTGTTTGGAGATCTCATCGCATGGATGCCCCGTGTGGTCTGCTTGGGATGCGTCTGGTGACTGGGGACGGTTCCACGTTTTTACATAGACGGGCCTGGCCTCGGCTGATGCTGACAGCTGTTTTCTGAGGGCTTGTGACTGCAGTTGTTTGATAATTCAGGACTGGAGTTTTCTATAGTCTACCTGAGCCTCCAATAACAAACTGCACTCAATATTAACTCAAACACTTCAAGCCTCCTAACACACAGTATGATGTAGATCAATCCCTGTTATCCATTATCACCCACGTGAGGATGGGTCCCCTGTTGAGTCAGGTTCCTCTCATGGTTTCTTCCCCACCATCTTATCATTTTGATTCATACACATTCACATTTCATACAAACTTAAATAATTATTTTGATTGTATAAAGCTGTTACAATTGTTAAAAGGACTATACAAATAAAATAGAACTAAATTGAATTGAAAATTAAAAAAAGAAACTTCAAATTGAATCTTAAAGCTTGTTCATTTATGACAGAGTGATTATACTGTAGAATAAAATTTGAGAGCCATGGATAAAGAAGAGAAGGCTTATACTGTATATAGGGCCCAGTTCTGTGCTACACCCTGCTGCCCTTCATGGAGCTGTCAATTGACATTGTCGCAAAGCAGCTTTACACAATCAAAAGAATTATTTAAGTTTGTATGAAATGTGAATATGCTAAGAATCAAAATGATAAGATTGTCCCTGATGAGCAAGCCGAGGACGACGGCGACAGCGGCAAGGAAAAACTCTCTGAGATGGTAATAGGAAGAAACCTTGAAAGGAACCGGACTCAACAGGGAACCCATCATCATTTGAGGATGATAAGGACAAGAATCCCTATATTGAGGTGAACATAATCTAGGTGTAATAGCCCAGTCTACTGTTGTAAGTTTGTCTTTTTGTGCATTTTGATGGTCCAGTCTGGAAGCAACAAGCATATAATCATAAACTGACACAGTCCTAACTATCCTTTGGTCCGACTTAAAGTTAAAGACACATGCATTTCATATTGTTCCTCAGTCAACTCCACATCTTCATTGTCATTGATTCTGATGGCTTTAGCTACCTCCTCCATTTGCATTTGTCGAAGCAAGTAAACACACAATCATACATCCTGCTAAAATGCAAATTATCCATATTTCTTTAAGAGTATTGATACTAAAAATGGTAGACATGTCTTGATGTTCTTTGGCTGATGTATAAGGCCAAAAAAAAAACAGTTAGATGCTACAGTGAACAACACTGTGTGTGAGAGGGGGGCCCCAGCACAAGTGTTTTACCCAGACGTAAACACACAGAGAAAAGCAAAAAAGAGATATTTAATATTTTTGGAAAGTAACAAACCTCAGCAAAGAGGTTTGTTTCATGGGTAAATATTTGAAAATGCTTAAAAAGACATAATAGTTAAATTAAAAAAAGAATATAGTGAGTAGAATATGAGAATTGCATGGTACTGTAGAATGAGCATCTCTCCTTTCAGAAGGAATTTGGTAAATTGGTATGACTTACTGTACATTGACAGCGAGGTAGGGATTAAGTAGCACAGGATAAGAAAGATCAGCTTGCGTGCTAGTAGGGATTGTTCATCTGGACAAGAGCCATTGACACAGCAGCAAAGTTTCATGGTACTGCATGGGTCAAACCGTCTGGATATCTTAAAAGTTTTAAGTGTTGGGCCCTTGGGGCCTTGGGAGGCCCCATCCTGTAGCATTAGTTTCCTCTTTTAAGCTAAAGTCTGAGAGAGTCTGCCGCTGTATGTGTATGTGTGTACTGACAGTGCCCCTGCCTTTTTTGTTATAGAATGAACTTATATCCTGAATGCTAGTGTGTCTGGTGTTCTGCAGTGTAATGTAACTCACAAGCTGCTACTGCTACACAGAATCCTGACCTCAATCCCACTAAACACCTTTTGGATGAACTGAAATGCCAACTGCACCCCAGACCTCATCACCAAAAAGTGTCTAACCTACTGTAATTAATGTTACTGTGTATCTGGTGGAAAGCCTTCTCAGAAGAGTGGTACACACAATAACACAAGGAGAAGCTAATTCCAATCTGGAACTGGATGTATTAAAAGCAAACTATGTGGATTAATCAGTTGTCCATGAATCCTTACCAATATGCCCTATTCAGTGCGTTCATTCTCCTGATGGTGTTCGATGTTATGAGAAGCTTCCTGGGCCTGCTCGACTATCTGAGAAAGCAATGATATGGAAGCTCTGGTGGAAGGAGAGGGGGATTGATGGCTGGTGGAGGAGCTGTCAGGGGCATGGATAAGAGTACGTGCTGCAGTCAAGTGTCTCCTTTGAGTGTGCCTCACTGAAAAAAATAGAGGGATGGTTATAAAGATAAAAAAAATAGAGAGAGAAATTGCAGATAATATTTGGTGCGGATGGGTGCAGGAGAAGTTCAGGGCGATTCATTCAGAAAGTAACTCACTGTAAACATTGCTAATACTACTTTTTATTACTTTTTATTACTAGAAAACATGCCATTTCCACCTTCTCAGTCTTTAACCACACATTGTGAGGTGGACACCTGGCACACAGTGGAATGTTCTGGTGTTAAATGTGAAGCAGGCGAGTTAAAAATTAGTCTGAGGGCATGGTTCTCCTTCGGAAACTTTAGGGTTCTATTGGGTTAATTTAAAAAAAATAATGAATGAAAGAATATTTTTTTTTAGTTTTCACTGTCAAGTTTAACCAGATTTTGAAGGTTACTGTGTAAGTTTATGCATAATTCCCTTAGCATTATAATGCACTTGTGTTCATTTTAGACGCTGTTGCAACCATGATGTAACCACTTACAGATTAAGTGCAAGTTTTGTGTTGCGCTCTTGTCTTAAGGGCAATTATTCTTTTTCTTTTGTCACTCGTCAACAAGATAGATAAAATATGATAATAAGTGATACTTCTTATTGCATGGATAGCTGCATGATTGTAATAGCAGAGACTTGAAGCTAGTGCGCCACTCGGTTTACCGGATCAGGTTACCGATCAGAAATTAAAGCTAAATTTCCTTCCCTGTGGCGCAAACCTGTGGAAAGAATATATTTATTCTAACAAGAAAGTAACAATCAGAACCTTTTGCCTATTAAAAGGACTATAAAAGGTTTATACCACCCCCCCCTCTCATTCCAATTGAAAATTCATTCTGATCGGGACAGATACAGTTCTGACTGAGGTGTTATTCCGATTATTAGAGGTATATTAGAGTCCACGAAAAGTTTCCTACTCATAGGCCAGATTGATTAGTGAGATACATGTTCAAAAAATGTAATTATATTACATCTTAAACAACCATAAGCTCTTGTTGCAGTAACCCTAGTGGATTGTTGTGGATGATGTGTAAATGGTAAAACTGTAAACAAGATACCAAGGGATGACAATAATGACAGATCATTTAGAAACAGTTTACATGCATCACATGCAGAGTTTGAGGCTCTATGTAGATTTATTAGGCAAATGGGCTAAACTGAAAAAAATTGCATTAGTTGTGCAAGCCCCAAACTCATTCAGAGCCAATTCCCTGTGCACATTTTCCTGTATGTTTACACTTCATTTTCCAGCGTGCCAGTGACTGAATCTCAGTGACCTGGTTTTCATCTGCATATGAATACAGTGCCCCAACATTCTTTTTCTTTTTTATCTACTTTTTCCAAATTCCTTGTGCTTATGAGATACACAATCTACAATACAGTATATCACATACAGAACTCAAAATGCTATAAAATGCTTCTTTTGTTTCTTTTAACTAATGTTCATCTAAAAGGCTCAGCTAGTGTAAACCCTCCATAGTTCAGGCTGTAGATGATTTACTGTCATGTAGTGTTTGAATAATACTGTATCAGACTAGTCTCTCGCTTTGGGAGAGATCACCCACCTCTGTCACGGGTAGTGGCCTTGTGTACATAAGGAATGATGAAGCTGTAGACGAGTTCAGCTACAGTGTCCTCTGACTGCTCAGTGTTCCTACTATGTTTGCACACATACACAAAAAGAAAATTTACAGTTCTAAAGGAAATTTCTTTCATATATAAAAGTATGAAAATATGAAATATAATGGGTTCCTGAACATCTGAAAACCACTCTGGAATTAAAAAACATTCACAATCAACATCTAAAAAAGCAGTGTCTCTACAAAGTATTTGTAGTGATTGCTCTGTTGCTTACTTTTCCTCCATGGCATAGGTAATGTTGTTGAGCTCCTCTGCCACGTGGTGGATATCTTTTCTGGCCTGAGTCTCGGCCGTTTGATCAATGTTGTCCAGGATCACATCCTCCAGGTATAGATCCACTGTGGCCTGGTGCACCTTCATCACCTGAGAGCACACAATACAATTACTATACAGACATCATATGTATACTTTAGTTGTATCCAGACACATCATAGTTTTATTAAAATATTTAAAGGAAAAAACACAATTAACTTAGATTTGATTATTTGAAAAAATGGAGGAAATATTAATTGTCACATGCATAAATTCGGACACCCTATCAAAGCCAGTACCAGTCAGTACACACTTTTTAACCACATACACAATCATGCACAGTATGATATGAAGTGAAATGCTTAAATGACCGCTGATGACCTAAAAAATTTTAAATAAGAAGAATATAAAGCATGAAATAAGATAATTCTTTTACAAATTAGAAATATAGAAAAATATAGAAAAAGTTTTCCCTATAAAAAAATATTTATATTATGAACAAATAATAAAATAATAATAAAATATATATATATATAGAATTGAACTAGAATATAGAAGCCAGGCCCAGACATGAGCAAGACATTGTGCAGAACATGCAGAATAATGTGCAAAGTCACAGTTCACCTATCAAGTATTCACTGTTCCATGTAGGATATGTCTAGTTATGAGATTCTCAGACTTCTTAGATTCTCAGTTCCATCTACAGAATGTTCAACCTATAGCAACAGATTTTCAATAATATTCAAATTTGAATGCTATGACTGGCATAAAACAGCATTTCCTTAAGTAGTTCATGGTGAATTTTAAGGTATACAGTAAGTTGGATATTGTTCTGTTCTAGAAGATAAACTCTTTTCAGATTCAGTTTCTTGCCTGACTGTTCCACATTTGCTTTCATAATTGGTTGATATTTACTGGAATCCATTCTTCCATCTACAAGTGTAGGGTTTCCTTTGTCACGAGCTGCCACACAACTACAAAGCATAATAGATTTACCTCCATGCTTAACAAATGGCAGCATGCTCTTTTCATCAGTCACATTAATAAATAATGAAATATATACATTTTCATCATTCATACATTTCAGCATTTTGATTGTTAGGCATCAATTTGCTTCATTTTCAGATTCTCAGTCTCAGCTGTTTGGAAGTAGTCCATGGTTGTTCAATTTTAGCACAAGTCAGAAAATGTATTCTAAACACACGTTTTACTTTAAACAATCCATCCTTTCAAATCAGTGAGGGCCGAACAAGTTAATTTAGTCAATTTGAAACTTCCACATGAATATTTCTTCAAGTAAACGTGAATTAACATTTGTAGAAATTGGTATATTTGTACAGTTATCTTATTTTTAATAGTATCTTGAAGAAGTTGTGTTTAATTATTTTAGCAGGGATGTGTACAGTTGTTTACTGGATTGGCATGTCAGAGCAACTCATTAAATAAAAAGCATGATGTAAAATGACACATATTTGACGTGCTTGTTAGTAATTAAATGAAGATGCCAGGTGCAGGATTATGAGTAGGGAGAAGAAGTGTTCACCTGTCTAAAGATCTCGTCTTCATCTCTTCGTCTCCGCTCTTCCATCTGTCTCCGTCCACTGTCTTCAGCCTCACGAAGGCGACGGTCTCTTTCTGCCAGTAACATGAAAGCATGGATCCTTCTTTCCTCCTGCAAGCGAATCAGCTCCTTCGCCAGGAAGTCCAGCATGTCGCCAATCACCTCCCCTGAAAAGTCGTCCACACAGCTCTGTATCTGAGACATCTGAGAGAAAAATGGGGGGTTAATATGTTATCATAATATGTTGTAATTTCTATAACACCTCAGTAAAATTGATTAGGCATGCCACATTGATTAACAGATGAAGAAATATGTTGATATTTAGAGAAAATGTATAATTGTAGATATGGTGAAGACATAACAAGCTGCTTAATAATACATTTAAAATGTATAGATGAAGACAAGACAAAGGGGTAGTAATAGTGAACAGTCACATCATGTTTCAAGTTAAGTTCCCTAAACCACACATATATATGTATACATCCTATATTCATACATAAATATACATTTTTTTATACTTATTTTTTATGTTATAGTCAGTTTGAAAAACATTTTAATTATTATATTTAGCAGTTATATGGGACTCCATGAATCAAAAGCTGTGTGTTCCCTCATCACACAGCTTTAAGGGCACACACGGCCCAGATCACAACTGCTCAACACGTGTCTAAGACTTTGCAGGCCTTTGAGGCAGTAAAACATGACAGTTTCTTTAGAATCCTACAGGGGATACAATCTAAACTGTTCCCCCTCTAGCAAATTTGTTTAGAAATAATAATTATGACGGATGACAAAGATACGTGCTGCTCGGTAACAATGTAGCTTTTTGTTTAATTTAATTAAAACAAAATGTTAAATTTTTGTATTTGAATTTAGTTTATATTTAAATGTTGTTAGGAACTTACTCTAAGAAACTAATGCTGTAAGTTTAATTACTCATGTTCATGCAGCTATGAAGCTGTCAGCTAAAAAGCTCGGGTATAAAACTTTCGAGTTATAACAATGTTTTTCAAGGGCTTAAAACTTTAATAAAAATGGATAAAATTAAATGTTGAAACAGGATATTTATAAAATCGTGATACAGAATCGCAATACTAATTGGCACCTATGTATCATGGTTGTATTGGGTGGTGACTGGAGAGAGGAGAAGTTAATTTATAGTTAACCAGCCTCAAAAATCACTAATTTACAGCACCTCAGATCAGAGCTGTTATGAAGGATTTGAGTGATTCTCACAAAACCATTAAAACACCAGGGCACTAATGATTTTAAATATAAAATGTGTAATTAAATAATATTAAAAAAGCATCAGATTAAAGACAATACTGTTCTCTACCTTGCACAATGTGTAACGTAAACATGAGAATTTATTATTTTTTTACTTTACTGCATTTTCTGCTGAAATTCTCATCATCAATGCATCTGGCTGTGATTGAATTCGTGTTTTGTTTGAATTTATAAAAATTAACATAAAAAAATGTAGAAAAAAAATAATGGATGTTCTACTAGATTATTTTAGATGACAGAAAAAAATATTTGCTGAATATTGATTTATTATAATAATGAAAAAAAAGTAGGAACATTAGGTGTCCATGTCTGATGTTCTCATCCTCCACAACATTTTTAAGGACTGTTTAAATATTCTGTTGTCAGAATGTTAACATAACATTTTGATTCTAATTACTGAAACAGGAAGTTTTGTAAATTTCAAAAATTGTTAGATTTACAATTTTTTTTTATGTAAATGTACTTTATTGAGGTCTAATTATATGCACTGAGGATGTTGTTGTGGGGTCTTTTGTGACCTCTTGGATGAGTTGTTGCTGCGCTCTTGGAGTAATTTTGGTCGGCCAGCCACTCCTTTGGTCGACTTCACTTTGTCAGGCAGGTCCTGACAGGTTTTAGGGGTTTCTTAATTGCGAACAGGTGTGGTAGTAATCAGGCCTGTGTGTGGCTAGAGAAATTGAACTCAGGTGTGATAAACCAGAGTTAAGTTATGTTTTCACACAGGGCTATGTAGTTTTGGATTTTGTTTTACCTTAATAATAAAAGCCTTCATTTAAAAACTGTTGTGGTCACTTTGTTATCTTTGACTAATATTTAAATTTGTTTGATGATCTGAAACATTAAAGTGTGGCAAACATGCAAAAAAATAAGAAAACAGTAAGGGGAAAACACTTTTTCACCCCACTGTATAACATCCATATACTGTACCTCCTCTTTAGCCTTCCTTTCTGCCTCCTGACTGACAGCTCCTTGTCCAAGATTCTCCTACGAATATACTCACTCACTCTCCCTCCTCTGAACATGTCCAAACCATCGTAATCTGGCCTTCCTAATTTGTTCCCCAAATGTCCAACATGAGCTGTCCCTCTGATGTACTCGTTCCTAATCCTGTCGAACCGTGTCACTTTCAAAGAGAACCTCAACATCTTTAGCTCTGCTACCTCCAGCTCTGACTCCTGTCTCTTCCTCACTGATACTGTCTCTAAACCATACAGCATGGCCGGTCTCACCACTGTCTTATATCTTCTCCTTGATTCTCACCGATATTTTTTTATCACACAGAACTCCCGACACTTTTCACCACCCATTCCAACCTGGCAGCACTCGCTTCTTTACCTCTTTCCCACACTCTCCATTACCCTGGACTGTTGACCTCAAGTACGTAAACTTCCTACCTTCTTCAGCTCTTCACCTTGTATTCTTACTGTTCCACTTCCCTCCCTTTTATTGTAGAACTGTAGCATGGTTGTTAAGAATTAATATACATGTGATAAGTTCTGACAAATCAGAATGTGGTACTTTGTCAAGTTTTTTTTAATGCCATGGTAAAATGGTTCATGTTTTTTAGTTACACGTTTTGTCTCAGTATAAATCTTATACTAGTATACTTATTATTCATTCATTCATTCATCTTCTATACCGCTTCATCCTCTATTCAGGGTCGCGGGGGCCTGGAGCCTATCCCAGGAAGCTTAGGGCACGAGGCAGGGTACACCCTGGACAGGATGCCAATCCATCGCAGGGCAATACTTATTATCATTACCAAAATAATGACCCTCATTTCCGAATCCTATATATCATTATATCATTCATTAGTTAATTTAATTAATAGAAAATAGTACTAATAGTGATTTTAAATGCATGTGCAGAATCAACAAATAATGTTCTTTCAGGTTTGTCATATCATTTTTTAAAAATGTCAGGTTTCATCAAAATATTTTTTTTAAATGGGCGTAAATTGTGGAAGGTGTTGTGGTAATGAGAGATATCAATAAAAAAAATGTCATTAAAATATTATTTCAGAAAAGTAACTGTGCATGACTATTAATAATCCATTTTTTTTCTTGTGAAAATGTATTTGCTTTTTTAACAGTCTTGATGTTTTCAGAGTGTTGCGGTAATGAGATTTTTTTAGGACTTATTTTGGAAATTATTTTCAAAAAGGTGTTAAATGGATTATTAATAGTCATGTCTGTAAAAGATTTTCAATGAATGTTCAAAAATACTCCAGACTTTGTTCCTAATGTCTGGGGAAAGAAACAGAACAATCTTGAAACCAAGATTTCATGAGAATTACCGATTTACAGACCATAAGTAGCAGACAGTATTGCTTTATAGTGTTGTTCAGCATTGTTTTGTTCAGTAAGTAGAAAGAAATAAAAATAAGGGAAAACTATGGAATTAGAGGGTGTGTTCAAACTTTTAACTGGTACTGTGTATGTACAGTATGTATGTCTTATCTGCTTTTTATTTTTTGTTCTAAACTGATTCATTTTGTTTAACTTTAATATCCTTGTAATATCTAAAGTAGAATTTACAACTGGAGCAGAGGTCAGTTATGTAAAACAGGACGCATCCTTTTCATTGTTTCACAGAGTGAAAGTGTTAAATAAGTCACTTGTTTATCTGCTTACCCTTCTCTCGTGCTTCTCTCTCTGTCTCTGCAGGGCCAGCGTGACCTGTTTTTCTGCTCTCTGTACATCTTGCTCTTCCTGTTGAAGGCCGTGTGTGGTGCGCATCTCCTGGATCAGCTCCTGTTGCTTCTCCATGCCCTCCAGCATCTAGAACACACCACGTCATTGAACATCTTTGAACAGCTCTAAAGACAGATAAAGACTTAATAAACAGTTTCTGAGAAAGAAATCTCACATTTATATCACATTTACGTCACATTTACACACACACATTCAGTATATACAGACTAAATAAAAATGATGGTTTTTTTTCTCAACATGGCTTTCAATTACTCTTCTGTGTACCTGATTCTGGATAGATCTGCCTCTAAGGAGCTTCTGTAGGAAAATGACGGCAAGCTCCTTTTCCTCTTCTCCCTGCAAAAATGTACAATATTTTCCATGTGCAAAAGTATGTATGTATGTACTTTGCTCTAAATAAATGAAAAGAAAGAAAGTTTTTGCACTCAGCTTGTTTAACAACCAATTAAAATTATTACATTTATTTAAATGTGTATAATTACATTATTTTAGTTATAATTACTTAATAATGGTGAGCTGTGAATTACAGTACTATACAATAAGTACATGTTAAAAAATTATTGCCTGTGCTTTATGGAACTTACTGTACTTTCAGAACCAAGTTCTAGATAACACTGCAGTGATCTGGTGTGGGATCTGCCAAGGGAACTATGTATTCGGCATTTTATAAACCAGTCTTCCAGAAGTTTTCCAATTCAGTGCCCAATCAAAATGCAGGAGGGACAATGTTTTTTTTTTCCTACAGCTAAAGTAGTCAGAGACTTACCTCAGGAGGCCCATCCACCACAGGAGTTATGGGACGAGGCACTGGTTTCTCCACCTTACATAGGAAGCGTAGTGGCTTCTTTTCTTTCACCTGGACCTTCTTGTCTTTCAATGCCTGCAGCAGATGAACGGAATGACATTACTGTCTGCAGTCTGAAAGCTTAAATAGACAATTTGTGAAGATTCTAAAATCTTCATAGTAATTCTAATATTCTCTTTGCTGGAAGCAGGAGTAGACAAATTATTGAGGAATTATACTAAAAGCATTCACAAATGTATAGACAAAAATGACAGGAATACAAGTTTTTATAAAATCACCTTAAAATGTACCTACTGTAAGCATTAAAAAGCAAAGAGTAAATATCTTGCACTCAAGACAGAAAGTATATATTTTCTGTCGTTGTTGTTGTTTTTTCAATTGCTTTATTGTACAAATATGAGTTTTGCCTGAAAACGTTAAACAGTATTTGTAAGTTTACTGGTTGCATGCACAACTAATGCTATATAGTATTTTTTAAAATAAATCAAATGTAAAGTATACACCAATCAGTCACAACATTAAAAACACCAGTCTAATATTGTGTATGTTGACTTTGTGCCATCAAAACCGAATTTTAATCAGATTGAGATCTTCGGAATTTCAGGGCCTTGAATATTTTTACAGAGTACCTGAGCACAATATCCTGCTGAAAGAGCTCACTGTCATTAAGGAGAACTTCTGCCATGAAGGTCTGCAACTTCTGTACTTAGTCTGCAACAGTGTTCACTTGTTCACTTAAATGCCAGGACCCAAGGTTTTCCAGCAGAACATTGCATCACATTGACTCTACTGGCTTCTTATCATAGTGCAGCCTGGTGCCATCTCTTCCCAAGGTAAGTGATGCCCGCACACGCACGCGCACACGCACGCGCACACACGCGCACACACGCGCACACACGCGCACACACGCGCACACACACACCTGTCTACATGATGTAAAAAAAAGTGTCATTCATTAGACCAGGATAATATTGATAAATGGTTCTGATGCTCAAGTGCCCTTTTAGACACATTTGGCAGGGGACATCGGTCAGCATGGGCACTCTGAATAGTATGTGGCTACGCAGCTACACAACAAGCTGCAACGCACTATGGGTCCCGACAACTTCCTAGCATAAATTTTTTCAGCAATTTGTACTGCAGTAGTTCTTCTGTGGGATTGAATCCATCACTCCCCACATGCATCATTGAGGCTTGGGAGCCCATGACTCTTTCACCGATTCTCCAGTTGTCCTTCCTTGCCCTCCGGACCTGTCTGACCCATCCTGGTGCCCCGCTCCTTGGTTGGAGATCTCGTCACATGGATGCCCCGTGTGTCTCTTTGAGATGCATCTGGTGTCTGGGGACGGTTTCACTCTACCATGAAGACGGTTCTGGCCTCGACTGGTGTGGACAGCTGTTTCTCTGAGGACTTGACTTGGCTGCAGCAGCTCAAGACTGGAATTTCCTACAAGTCTACCTGAGTCTCCAATAAACTACAATTAACATCAATTAACTGTTATAGCTGAACTGGCTGCCACCTAACACACAGTATGAATGCAGATCATTGCAGATCATTTCCTGCTTTCTGTTTCACCCAAATGAGGATGGGTTCCCTGTTGAGTCTGGTTCCTCTCAAGGGAGTTTTTCCTTGCCACTGTCGCCCTTGGCTTGCTCACCAGGGACAATCTGCTCATTTTACATTTAGGCATTTGGCAGACTTACATTTTTATCTCATTATACATCTGAGCAGTTGAGGGTTAAGGGCCTTGCT
>JAQMYL010000001.1:29169975-29184786 GCA_030014365.1 Clarias pachynema | reverse complement strand
TAATAATAATGATAATAAAAAAGATTTGATATTTAATGTTATTGTTCAAATCATCCCGCGGGCCGTACTGGACGCCTGAGTGGGCCGTATGTTTGACACCCCTGCTGTAGACACACTACAATTTGGGAACACCAATTAGTCTAACCTGCATAGCTTGATACTGTGGGAGGAAATCCACCAAGCACATGGACTTGCAACGCCATACACACAGAGACGGGAATCGAACCCAGACCCTGGAGGTGCAAGGCGACCGCCGTGCCGCCAGATATAGTTGGGAGAGCATTATTGGGAGAGACTGCTGCACAAAGCTAAAGCAATAAATTACCATAATTAGCTGGGGTGCATTGAATAAGTAGCTTATTAGTTTTTTCTATTTGGCGCAGAACTGTTCATAATATCGCTTCCAATCCACCTTTTTTATTTCACTTATGATGCAGTCAAATATTTGATCCAGATAGATGTAAGATATGGCAACAGTTTGACGCATTTCAGAAAGAGGGACGGGACAGTGGGGAAGGGGGGGGCTGTAGGGAAGGGGGGGGCTGTAGGGAAGGGGAGGGCAGTAAGGAAGGGGGGGGGGGGCTGTAGGGAAGGGGAGGGCTTTGGATGAGTTCGTGAAAGTTAGGGAGTTGGGACTGATCGAGCGACCACGTCAACAGCTGAGATAAAATGGCTGCAGAGACCAGAACCATTCCGCATGAATAAAAAGACGGTTTGACAAAGTTTCTGGGGGGAAATAGATTCAGGAAAACTAGCAGTTCACTGACCTCGTCCTCCGTTTCCCCTGTGGATAAGTGGAAGGCGTGACTGTAGCCCTGAGCCACGGCGGCGTGAAGTTACAGTTAAAGCAGATCTGTGGTTCTGGAGTTCTGTCTGTTTTATTTTCTGTTTTCTGATTAGCACAGTTGTGGAGTTTTTTTTTTTTTTTGTTTTTTTGCGAGGCGATGTATTTTAACAGCTAGAGGGAAAAGGCAACGCGAAGTTTCTGGATTTGTTTAAAGATGACCTTCGGGATGGCGGGTTGGCCGGATTCAGTCCTGGAGCTGCTGCTTCTGTCTGCGCTGCTGCTGTGCGCGCGAGGCGGAGCGCCGAGGGGGGACTCGAGTCCCGAGGTGAGGAGGCCAGTACAGCTGGGTCCTAAACACAGCATGAAAACACTGACACGGAGCTTTGGCATAAAGTTAGTCATTTAGCTGACCTGTTATTCTCTTATAAAAATATTTTTATAATGTCAAAAGATTGGAAAAAGTTTGGGGGGGAGAACAATGGATCATATGACTTTCCCCCCCTAAAGTGCTGGATATGGTTTTAATTACTGTCATGTGATCCGCAGCATGACAGGGGAGTTACAAAAGGGTCAGAATGTCTGACGTGTTTCTTTTTGCAAAACATGGAAGAAACAAAAGCACTGATCCTGTAAACAGATTTATGAGGATATGCTCTTTGGCAAATTATTGGCGCCCTCTGCTGGCAGCCCGATCAGACAACCATCATGATAACTAAAAACTATCCCAGACATCCAGACAATGCAGCATCTAATCTCACAAATAACATCTAAAATACAAGTGTGTATATATATATATATATATATATATATACATACACACACACACAGTATATACACAGTATTATATATAATTTATATATTTAACATATTGATATATACACATCATACTTTGTAATATGCTCGCTTGTTTTTACTGGCTGCATTTTGGTAATCTTTATATATTTATATATTGTGCATGTCTCTAAACACAATATGGACAATTCATCTTTATATCTGTAGCCCTATTGTTTTCATACGAACATGACTCAATCCTCTGGAAACATTGGAAAACATGGGAAAGTTATAGGACTGCTTCATGAATTATATCAAATAATGGCAAACTAAAATGTTTAGTTTTTAAAATCCTTTACAAAAATGTATTTTTTACTTTTTATTTATAGATCACAACAGTAGCTGTAATAGATTACAAACTTTTTTTATTGTCCAGTTTTATTGTCCAGTACACAAACATTAAAAAAAATCACTCAGTGAAGTATATTATAGAACAAAAGAAAAGATAAATGTAACAAAACTCTCACGAACCCACCGACAACACAACCAAAAACAAACAAACAAACAAATACACACACGCACCCACACACACATCCTCCAGCTCAGACGAATGTGTGTAAAATAGATAGGTCATACATACATTCTGATGCTTAAGATTTTTTGGATTGGATATTTTACGATTCTCTAGCTTAAAAGAAGATGTAGATTACAAACTTTTATTACAGTCAGCATCAAAATTTGCTACAAATTATTAGTTAAGATGAGTTTTAAGAAAATAAAAAAAGCTTGAAAACTGATATTTCATTCGACTCCCTTTAGCTTTGATTATATTATTAAATGCCGTAGCCGGTTCACAGGTGAAAATGATTCCTCATACTCCCAGAATGGAAGAAATACTAAATTAATGGAATAATGGTCACTCAGGACATTTAAGTAGCCAGCTGATTGAATTTTATTGGCACATTACATTGCCGACCTGACCAACTAAAGCAACCCCAGGTAATAACACTGCCTCCAAAGGCTTGTACTACAGTGGGCACTATGAATGGTGGGTGCTTCGCTTCATGCACTTCCCTTCTTACCCTGACACGCACATTGTAGCATTTCATTATATGTCTGTATTTTTCACAAGTTAATGGGAGAATGATCAATCAGCAACAAAGAACAACACATGAAATGTACAAGTTAACATTTTAATAATTAATGATATAATTTAAAATGTGCGCTTACTGTCCACTTTAATAAAAACACCTCATTCCTGCTCTTTTATGCAGTTATTCAGTCATGTGGCATCAGCACAGAGCATAAAACCTGCAGCAGAAGAGCTTCAGTTAATTTCTATGTCAACTAGACCATGGAATGGGTCGTAGAGGGCCGGAGTTGAGTATTTTATAAACCACTGATCTCCTGGGGATTTTACACCCAAAGGTTTGCACAAGAGTTTGCACAGAAGCAAAAACACCTTGTTGAAGTGAGAAGTTTGAGAAAAAAATACTCAAACAGGTTCATGCTACCAAAACATTGAACCTTGAGACGAATTGGCAGAAGACCACATTGAGTTTCACTGCTGTCAGCCAAAAACAGGAATCTGAGGCTACAGTGGGAACAGTCTCAGAAACTAGACAGATGATTAGAAAAACATTCATCTTGTGTTTTTTCCAGGCTCCAACAGCAAAGTTTTGGTGAGACTGTGCCCACAAAAAGCCTTGGATTTTAAGTGGAGCCACCATTCTAAAAGGAACATGGAAGAAATTCATGTCATCTTTATTAGACTACTCTCCCAATCGCAGAAAAAAAAATCCTGTCGGGATGGTTTTAATTAGGTGATTGCATGGGGAATTGTGTTCAAACAGTTTAATCTTGTTTTATCAGACAAGAGGATTTTGCTTCATGTTCTTTTTGGTAAACTGTATTTTAGTGGCTTCTGTTTGGCCACTCTACCATAAAGGAGTTCTAGAATCAGGGTAAGACTCTCCCATCTCCACAAGGGAACTGCATTTACATTTACCTTTGGGTTTGTGGTTATCTGTCTGAGCAAGGCAGGCCAAGTTTGTCTGGGTGGCAGATCTTGGAAGACTGTGGGTTGTTTCAAATCTTTTCCATTTGGTAATGATGGAGGCTACCACATGGGCGATTTGTCGATCACCCTTAAGGTAATTGGGCAACGGACCTCCAAAGCCTTAAAAAGAGATTTCCTTTTACATGATTTTTAATCACATTGGCTGTTACTGTTCTAGGCAGTTACTCCTGTTTGCTTCATCAGCATCAAGGCTTGGATTTCAGTCTGGTAGAAAGTCACACATATAGTTCTCATAGACTGTATTTTGTCCCCCAAACTCAATCCACCGGATCATTAAGTTTATTCATGTATTCAGCTGACCTCATTTTCTAGCGCAAGCCCTTCTGTATGGGTTCCAGGGCTTGTGCTAGACAATGAAGTCAGCTGAATACCTAAATAAGTTGAATGATCAGGTTTTTCCATCAATTGATTTTTTTTCCTCACTGATGGCACAGGCACATTCGAAGATGAAAGTGCCAGAATTCAACAGGCTCAAATTGTGAAAGAGTGGTTGAGGAGCATGAGACATCATTTTCACACACGAAGTACCCACCACAGAGTCCAGACCTTAAACCCGCTGAGAATCTTTGGAATGTGCTGGAGAAGGCTTTATGCCACATTCTGACTCACCCATCATCAATAAAAGCTCTTGAAAACCAAAAATGAATGTGACTCTGGACTGAAATAAATATTAAAATAAGCTCATCAAAATGATGTCATGACTGTAATAAAAGCAAAATGCAGTAAAATAAATGCTGCACATTAGTGCCACATCTTATTCTTATTATTATTATGTTTTATTTTGTTAAATGTAAAAAACAACTGCTTATCACACTCTTTTCACACAAAACTTGAAACTTAACTTTCTTTTCTTTTCTTTTTTTTCCATGTCAGGAATGCACTTCTGTAACTGTCAAACCATCCTCGCCAGTTTATAGTTTCATTGAGGAATCTCTCTCTTGTAAAGCCCACATTAGGTCATTGGTCAAAAGCTCTTTCATCCATCTCAAAAACACAGCACATCTTCCTCCCATGTTTAACATCACATATGCATTAATATCCTCATATATTATAACACACTCTTTATTGGAATTAAACAAAAACCTGCATTGTGTACAATACCTTTAAAATAATGCAGCTAATACTCTCTCTGTGTATTTTGCCTGTTTTCTGATAATAATGGAAATAATGATAAGGTTATTTGGAGGCTGTTTAGGTGTAGATGCATCACTAGTAACAAGCTTAACAGTGGCACTGTACTGAGGAAACTGAGATGTGCTTAGCCTCAGTCCTGCAGCCTCCTGACCATGAGGACTGAGGCTAAGCACACCTACAATAGTTGAGTAAGTTTGCCAAAACATTAGGGGCAGTTCCTACTGGTGCGGGGGAATAGAGCAAAACCCAACACAAGGCTCTGTATATGTGCTATGGGGGTAACTGATTGCAAATATACAGAATGATTAGCTAATGCACCCTAAGACTAATTAATATACAAAACATTGGCAGAATATTTTATTGATTGTTTAAAGACACTTTAGCAGCTGGGATCCCACTGACCAAACAAAACCCAACTGACTCTGAGGTTTAAAATTTTGAGCTTTAAGAAACAGCTTGTGGAAGCACATAGGGCGGGTTATTTCCTAACTGTAACCTGTGGGTGGTCTCTTTTGGATAGTGTAATGATTATACTTCAGATTTCCCTCTATAGTACTGAAGATTCTTCTAACACATTTACACAGCACTGCATGACCCTTTAAGTCTTCAAGGTTCCGTTCAAGGTTTCCTCCTCATAGCATTTCAGCAAGTTTTTTCTTTCCACTGGGTTAGATTAAAATCTAAAGCCATATTTATTTTAGTGTAAAGCTGCTTTTTCTTTCTTTGTATAAATAACAGTTCATTTAACTGCTGTACTAACCTCAAGCCCTGAGGTTTTTTATTTTACATACATTATTAATCAATTGTAACATGCCATAATGGTTCAGTGGTTCATGTATAGAACAGCAATACAGAAACAAATAGTCCTTATTTCAGTTTGGGTTAAACCAAGGGTCCAGTAAAAATTGAAACAACAATAAAGCCGTAAACTCGGAGAACATGAAAAGCATTTATTTTCACTTCAGTGGGGGAAATGTTTAATATATTTTAATAAAAGGTCACGCTACAAGATGGAATACAAAAGGTAGCAGCAGTTAAGCATCTTTCTGTCAATGCATAGAAAATCACTGTTGCATATCTGAATGGCCCTTTTCAGACAATCACAATGTTTGGTGAAGAACAGTTAATAACTACTTTTCTCAAAAGAGGCCAGAGAAAAACATCCACATGGGCCCTAAGGAGCCAGCGGTACATGACACACATCTGGCCAGTGATTAAAATCTCACATCCAGAGATCAGTTAAATGATTGCAGAAGCAGTGAGTTTCAGAAAAAAAAAACTTAATCCAGTTAGGAAAGAATGATGGCGTTCGTATAGCCTTTGTATTCAAAGGTTTAGTCTGTAATACGGTACTTACTGTTTTAGGACTCTTTTTATTTGATTGTATTTTATTCTATCTTATTTTATTTATTTATTCTTATTTATTACAGTACTTTTTCCTTTCTACTGGATAACAACCGTGAGCAACTGTAAACAAGTATAAGCAATATCCCTCTGGGACTAATAAAGTTCTTTGAAACTTGAATCTTCATGGACAGGACGACCTGCAAATGTAATAATATTAGAGAGCAGGAGTTAATAACATGGAATATATTAATAAGTTTAGATTAAAGGCAATCTGTGTGCTCTGATGCTAAAATTTGTCAGGGTACTTGCAAGCTTCCTCATGATCCTTCCATGTTTTATCTTCATCTTGTTGTTTGCTCCATTTCTCTCCTAATTCCTGCTATTTCTAACCTTTCTGCTCTTCCTCATATGCCTCATATGAACTCTCATCAATTGTACATTATTAGGTGTCTCATCAATATATTCCTTTTTTAAATGTGAGGTTACTGTTTACATGTTTCTGTATGACTAGCAAGACAAAGCATTTTGTGTCTGCATACTGTACTGTATGTTTCTGGTAACAGCTTAATCAACAAAAGTCTTCTCCGAAAGTGTTGGAAATATGCACTGAATATACACTATAATACAATATACACTGAAATGATTTGGGCTAAAGATTAAAAGATGAATGTAAGACCATAAAGTTTTTGGAACAGAAGGGCTTAAAGTATACCGTATTAAAGTAAATAACATTTAGTGTTTGGTTTCATATACTTTGTTAGCAAACTCTGCCCCAAACTCTTGACATATTTTTTCTGATGCTTTTCCTGGCTTATAACATACTGTAGCTTCTTTCAGTTGTTTCTTTTGGGGGTATCTCCATTCAGTTTTCTCTTTATGAAGTAAAATAGTGCATGCTCATTTGGATAAGATTTGATGAGTGAATTGTCTTGCCATTGGAAAACATTCCAGTTTCTTTGATGAAATTCCTTTGTTGTGCTGGCAGTATGTTTTTGTTGATTGTCCTGCTGCATGATTTGGGTTGGATGTGTTTCTCTCTATTTAATGAAAATTGGTGAGCAAAAAGCATTCATGCAAGTCCAAGCCATGACACCACCTCCAACGATGAGCGTGTATATTGTGGATCAGCAGAGCCTTTATTCAGACTTTGGCCTATCCACCACATTGGTACAGGTTCATTTTGGTTCCAGAAACTTTGAGGCTCATCTCTTTGTTTGCAAATTCCAATCTGGCCTTCAAAGTCTTACTGCTGATGAGCGGTTTGTGGTTTTCATCTTGTAGTATGACCTCTATATTTCGACTCTGAAAGTCTCCTTTGAACACTGGATTGTTTTATTTTCACCCCTGCCCTGTGAAGTTTGTTTGATGTCACTGATTGTTACTTTGTTGTTGTTTTTTTCCACCACTCTCACAATATTTTTTTTCATCAACTGCTATAATTCTTTTATAATTCAGCCTCACTTATCTATATCGAAGGATGCATTACAGGCTCACACATTTCACACAACTTAACATCACTGTTATTTTCTTGCATCAGTGCTGAAGATAAGACAACACAAGCTGACCTGATTGCTTTTCCAGTATACCAGCATTGTTTTTTGTTTGTTTGTTGTTGTTGTTGTTGTTTTTGCTAGTTCCACTTCACCCTCTCAACAAAATTGTCAGCATCGAAAAAGAAAAGCACTTTGTCAGCAGATGCTAAAGCTAAGGCTTAGTTATTGATTTGGCAGATCCTCTGACTCAGAGTGAATGACAGAAGTGTTTTAAAGTCTCTACTGATCAATACCTGATACTAGTTCACTAGGTGACCTGTCCAGTCTAAAAACACCAATAAAAACATAATAGAAGTAATATAATAAGTACACAGACAACACAAGATTTGTATTCCTGCTAATTTAAGTGCTGATTTATGTCTTCATAAGGAGTCTTTGTCTGATGACTGCCAGTTATTAGCTATTTGGACATGTCGAGGACGTTCTTTCTACCAACGAGGTGCTAAATCTTTGCGGTCAAGGATCAGTGTTTTAAATCTGACATGCTAAGATTATTCCATCTTTTCGCATCTTTAATAGAGAGTATGAGAATTGCTAACCTAAGCATGCCATGCACAGTCGTATGAGTAAAATGGTCCACATAATTTTGATTTGTCCTGTGTCTGTGTCCTCTAGGCATGGCTTCAGCAGTATGGATACCTTCCTCCAGGCGATCTTCATATACAAGGACCACGTTTACCCCAATCTATTTCCTCGGCTGTTGCTTCAATGCAAAGATTCTATGGCCTAACTGTCACTGGACGCTTGGACTCTACCACACTGGAGTAAGTCAGCTTTTCATGAAAACACTGGCTAAGAGTTGTTTAGTTTCATTTAAAATCACAATTTTATGAAACTTGTGGAATGATTTAGGGGTTCTCAGCGCTGTGGTTGTTGTACTGGTGGGTGGAGAAATCCAGTATAATTGTGGTGCTTTGCTTTGCTCAGAAACAATAAAAATACAGAAAGTGTTACCTGAAGACAGAATTATTTCTTTAGAAGGACTGAATTTTACTCTGTAGTATGGTGGATGATGTAATATATTGAAATCTTTGCCAGGGCAATGAAGAGGCCTCGCTGTGGTGTTCCAGATAAGTTTGGAGCAGAGCTTAAGAGCAACTTGAGGAAGAAACGATATGCTATCCAGCGACTGAAATGGGAAAAGAATGATATCACTTTCTGGTAGGAATTATACTGCAGATATCTACAGTATAAGCAATGAGGCACATGGAGAGATTGTTTAAAGATCTGTATTAAGTGTTATGACTAACTTTTTCCACAATAACGAAAGAAGTCTGTGGCATTGGCATGGTAATCCATTTCACTTTGGGTCTGATTTAGATCAAATTCTCATGTGAATTGTTCCAATATATTCTGATATATTTTCTCTTTCCATTTTTCTGACTTCTTACCGTATCTCTAGTTTTTCCATGTTGCCTAATTTGCCTGATTGTCTTTGAGTTGTGTTCTTTAATTTCCTTTGTTTTCTTTTGTTCTGCAGCATACAGAACTACACACCTAAGATTGGGGAGTTTGAGACCTATGAGGCAATCCGAAAGGCTTTTAAAGTGTGGGAGAGTGTCACCCCTTTACGATTTCGGGAAATCCCTTACAGTCACATTAAGTACAAGACTTCTGACTTTGCAGACATTATGATCTTTTTTGCTGAGGGATTTCATGATGATGCCAGTCCATTTGATGGTGAGGGCGGGTTCTTAGCACATGCCTACTTTCCTGGTAATGGCATGGGAGGAGACACACACTTCGATGCTGCAGAGCCCTGGACAATTGGAAACCGAGATTTGTGGGGTAAGATAGATGAAGGGTGGACTGCATTCAGGAAATAGGTCATTGCGTTTCACCTACACTATATCAAGGGTCATCAATTAGATGTAAAATGGGGACAATGTACTGTATTTTAAAGTAAATATGTTTAATTTATCAGACTAGTCATAGCGGCTATTTAACTACAAGGACTGAATCATTGATGCACTTTATGCACATCTGATACCTGCAGTCGTAGGAAGAGAAAGCACATTTTCTTTTCAATTCTATACTTTTGTTGAGGGCAAAGAAAACAATTGGTCGGTCTTCACCAACCCCTAAAAACAAGCAAATAACCTTACATGACATCAGAAAACACAAGATTTAAATATGTTGTATTTATTTATCGCAAGGTGAGGGGGGGGATAAATCTATCCATCCTAGTTTCACAAACATTATGAGCATAATTAGCAGCCAGCTGTTATTTGAGAGATGCATGAGATTAGTTAACCATCAAAAACTGTCACTTCCTTTATAAAAGCATAATTTTGGGCATTTTGGTGTTCTGGATCACACAAACCATTTAATAATCAGAAATATTAGGAAAACCCAAAGAGCTACATCATGTGACCTACAGGGTTCTGTAAGCCTGTTTATGATTATTTTCATGAAAGCACAATTAGAAAAATACAAAACAAGTATGGATTTCAGGGAAGTCTTGCTAGGAAAAAGCCAATTCTCTCCAAATAAATATGTCAGTATTAATATGGTTTGTGGCATTTCATCTAAACTAACTAGAGCAATCTTCTTTGAATCCTTGGATGAGATCAAGGTAGAAATGTTTGGTCAATATAAACAATGAAATAAAATGTTGATGTTGGAATTCTGGCAAGTCAAAATGCAGATCTCAATTCTACTGACATGCTATAGCTAATAAAATGGAAAATCAAACATAGGAGAAAGCATATAGGTTACCAGATCCTGTACCGAATAACTGGATTGGAACTGGATTTAAAAAACACATACAGTGGAACCTCGGATTACGAGTAACGCGGTTTGCGAGTGTTCCGCAAGACGAGCAAAGATTTTTAATACATTTTGACTTGAAAAACGAGCGTTGTCTTGGTTTACGAGTACCGAGTGTCATGTATCACGCATGTGCTTCTTGTTTTGCCCCCGAGCGTCACGTCATCACAACTGAGCCAACGGTTTTTCTCTCTCTTGCGCTGCGGAATTGTGCGTAATTGTCTCCCCTGCTGGGTCTTAGTGCTCGTCTCTCACTGGTATAATCAACATCCGCGCACACGTGTACTGTTTACTATAACACTGTGACCACGTGTGTGTGTGTAAAACATATTTTATTTTGTGTTTGTAAGTGTTTGTTCCGGAACGAATTATGCTCGTAATCCGAGGTTCCACTGTATCTGTTTGGACTTGAAATATTAAGTTTTAAATATTTTAAATATTAAGTATTTAGAAATAGAAACTATTTTAGAGAAGTAAATAGATACTTCTGTATTTTGCTAGGAAATAACTTTATTGTATTATATTGTTAAAAATGAACAGTGAATTGTATCATGTAAAAAAAAATCTTTAATTTGTAAAGAATACGGGCATCAGTATCGACTTGATATTTTTCATTGGTTTTGGCATCTAAAAAAATAAGTTGTCTTGTTCGCAATTCAAGGTAATGATGTTTTTCTGGTGGCTGTGCATGAGTTGGGCCATGCAATGGGTATGGAGCACTCAAGTGACCCCTCTGCCATCATGGCACCTTTCTACCAATGGATGGACACAGACAACTTTGAGCTTCCAGAGGATGATCGACGTGGCATCCAGCAGCTTTATGGTAAGTTTGAGAAACAGTTGCTTTGGCTCGACATGGGACAACAAAAGACAACCCAGAAAACATGTGTCCTAAGAACTGTATCAGCTATTAGTATTTTTATTGCATCTCTATCCTGTAGGACCCAACCCTGACGGCCATCCTCAACCTTCACTTAGCCCCCACATCCCTGACCATAACCCTTATCCCACTCCACGCAAGCCAGAAGTACCTCACTTTGGCCCTGATATTTGTGAGGGGCACTTTGACGCCATTACTATTCTGAGAGGAGAAATGTTTATCTTCAAGGTATTTAAAATATTGTATGCTTACATACGATAGATAAATAACTGTTTTAATGTTATTATCTAAAGCTCTTTAAATCCTGGTGGTAGAATAAATGGTTCTGGCGTGTTCGTAATCAACGGGTTATGGAAAATTATCCAATGCCTATTGGACATGTTTGGAGAGGTCTCCCTACATCCATTGATGCTGCTTATGAGAGAGAGGATGGCAAATTTGTCTTTTTCAAAGGTAAGAGCTGGTTTTATTCTGCATACTAAAATGTGTGGTAAAAAAAAAATATATATATATATATATATATATATATATATGTATGTATGTATGTATGTATAATTTAATTTATTTAAGTAAATATATTTGGTATTACCTTTTGTCAGGTGATAGATATTGGGTATTCAGTGAAGCAAACTTGGAGCAAGGGTACCCAAAGACACTGACAGCGATGGGCAGAGGCCTCCCTCGGGACAGAATTGATGCTGCCCTTTTTTACACACCTACAGGCAATACCTACTTCTTTAGAGGAAAAAAGTAAGCAATTCACTTTTGGTGTGTTTAAATGAAATTTCTTGATTATCACAAAGAATACTGTTAGAACTCTGTTCGTTTCTTTTCTTCCACCAGATATTACCGATATAATGAAGAGTTACGATCAGTGGACGCAGGTTATCCTAAACCAACCAGCAAGTGGCAGGGTGTCCCAGATGATGTCAAAGCAGCTTTCGTGAGCCGAGACCAAAGTAAAAGCTTTTTTAATTATTATTAGTTTTTTTTTATAGACACTTAAATAACTAAAAGTAATATATTTAATTTCTATTTAAATATTTAATTCATTAAATTGTTTAATTAGTTATTTCAGGATGCTGGTCTGACATGCTTTCTGTTAAAGTTTGGTAAAATCCTGTTTTTGAACCGCGTTAGAGTACTTGGTTTACTTTTTGATGTAACGAGTAATCTAACGCGTTAGGTCCGCCATTTAAGTACTCAGTTATTTAGCTATATTTTCAAAAATGTAATCTGTTATTCAGACAATTTATGTAATCCATGAGCCAGACAGCAGTGATTACGTTAGTGTGTGTGTGTTTGTACACTATACCACTTGTACTTCCACACTAAGTAGAAGTCAGGAAACCCTTATAACAACACTTCTGTTTTTCTTAAGTTCTATGTATCGCTATTATTACTTGTTAATAAGTCAGTTAAATTGTGCGCGTTCATATCATACGCCACTGGGGTGCGCGTTCAGATCATGCTACGAGGGGGCGGGGGGGGGGCGTAAGGGATAGGAGGCGTGCACGCGTTCTGATCAGGCGACCGGGGGGGTGCGCGCATTCATATCAAGCGCCGCTGGGGTGCGCGCAACCTTCACTATAAGACTCAAAGATATATACTCATTTGGATTATGATTAAATTAGCATGTTTGTTTCCGCCTATTGAGTACCCCGGCTCTAGATGCATTGATTCCAGCCGCACTCCACTCCTTGTGAAACTGTACCAAGATCTTTCGTCAGCTTTGCTTGATGATCTCTGAAGGTTGTGGTCATCCCTGTTGCTTGTGCACCTTTTCCTACTTTTCTTTTCCCTCCCAGTCAAATTGTCATGAATATGCTTTGATATAAATCTAGACTATATAAGAGTTTCACCTTTTAAATTACAAAACCTTTTCACAATATACATTTTTTGGGGGTGGACTCTATATTAAATGTCAGCTTGATTGTATTTCATTCTGTGCAGCTTGGGTTATATTCAAGTGATTATTGGGTTATTCATATATACGTGAGTTGGACACTTAAGTTGAAGGAAACTGCTGCTTATGAATGTCCTATGAAAATTCTTTTAAGTCGCCCAAAAAACCAGCAGACAGAAAAATGTAGACAGATAAACCATTTATGAGTTCTATGTTATGGACCAAAAAGTTTCTCTCAGTATTTTTAGATTGAATATAAATATGCTGTAGGCTGTATTTTTTCAGAAGTGGGCCAAGTGTTTTGAGCTAACAGCTGTAAGTTAAAGCCACGTAAGAGATGTCACAAGCAGTTTTATTAAAACAGACTGTGATCAACATAAAATGTAAAGACAGGGTTTCATTCCCTGTTTAAATCATTTTACAAAATGTGGAAATGGGAAAATTCTCTCTGAGAACGCTCCTTCAGTTGTTCTCAAGAACAATAAAATATTGACTAAAATAGAGTTAATACAGCAATAAAAACACCTGCTTGCTCTGACAAGGTTTTCTACTGATGTAGACTGTGGACCCCTCGAGGTCTCATAGAGAGAAATAAATACATATTGAATGCGCTTTCTTTCAGGACAGAAGACCATTTGGGAACACTGTATTTCTGTGGCAACTTTAAACTGGACACTATCCTTTTGCGCTAATGCAAGGGCATTTGCACCTCTGTTTCGAGCAAAATTCAGTCTACATGTGGAGAAATAAAGCATAGATGTCCAGTCAATCCAATCATCTAGTTATTGTTTTGATGTGTAAACATTTTTGTATGTAATTTCAATGTTCTGTGAATCCTAATGACAAAATCTTTGGCCAACAGGTTTCACATATTTTTACAAAGCCAATAAATACTGGAAATTCAACAATCAGCTGATGAAAGTGGAGCCTGGTTACCCCAAATTTGCCTTAAGTGACTGGCTCAACTGTCCAGAAGAGGACTTGGAGACGGACAAAGGTCGAGAAGATGGTGGTAGTGATGACCATAACCATGATAAAGAGAATAATGAAGATGAGGACAAAGTGGAAGTGGAGAAGACAGAAGTCATTGTCATTGAGGTGGACAACACTCACAGTGTAGTGAAAGCGGTAGTGGTGTCACTTACGCTACTGGTGTGTTTAATTTGTACTTTGGGAGCCTTGATTTTTTTCCGCAAGTATGGTACTCCACGTCATCTACTCTACTGTCAGCGTTCCTTACTAGACAAGGTGTAGAGAGGTGAAGTATGGAGAGGAGATTAATGATAACAGTACAGGAAATAATATAATATGTACTGTACAGTTTCATATTACTGTACTGCTTCGACACTGTTGACTTTGGTTCAGCTAATTAGTTAATAATAATAATAATAATAATAATAATAAAAATAAACAAAGGTTTGGAATATTTTTCTGCACATACAAAGTCAAATAGACCTTAGACCAGCGGTTCCCAAACTGGGGTGCGCAGTCTGACCACCAGGGGCCAGAGAGAATGTTTGTAATGGCGGAAAAAATATATATTTTATTATTTTTATGTATTTGTCTTGGGCAAACTTAACATGT
>JAQMYL010000001.1:29153874-29164950 GCA_030014365.1 Clarias pachynema | reverse complement strand
TTGACAAACAGCTGACAACACTCTTCGCCAGCTTCAGAAACAATGTGAAGCATGTCAGTTGTTGGGGTTGTATAGCGGACTAGAGGTTTAATACCCCTATCTCACCCACGCGGTTTCGCGCGGTGGCTGTAAGTGCAGTTCATCATGATTCAGTGCGAGTTTTGGTGCCGTGATTACGTTTTCATCTTACCACGCAAAAAGATTTAACATGTTTAACATGCAGAAGCTCGTGGACCTTGCAGATCTTCGCGGAACGTCGGGCGGTCACTCGAGGCTGCTCACGGTGCCTAATACCCCTATCTCACCTGTGCGGCTTGACTCACGGTGAGATGCGGAGTTAGGCACCGTGAGCTCCCGCGATTGCCCGCGACGTTCCTTCAACGTTCCGCAAAGTTCTGCATGGTCCTGAAGCTTCCGCGAGGACCGCCAAAAGATACAAATAAATACAGCTTACATAAGGATATCTAGACTAACGTGAGGATATCTAGACATCTGACTGCTGAATCTATTTATTATAAGTCACAAATGTATTATAACAAACAAATAATTAAATACATTTTGAAAAAAATTTTGGTTGTTAATTTTCCCTTTGGCTTAGCTTTGTGTGTGTGTGTGTGTGTGTGTATGTGTGTGTGTGTGTGTACGCGCACAGGGTGTGTGTGTGTGTGTGTGGGGGGGGGGTTATCCTTTGAACCAATTCAGCATAAAAAACAAGTTGTGACAGCCGGAGTTATGTCCATAGGAGTCCAACAAAGGCATAGATGCTTACTTGCCAAAATCTCCATCTGTTTACCCTTGACCAATTGCACCATTTTTTCATCATAGTTGGATTACATGATGGAGGGTTATTTTAAGACCTGAAATGAGAACTCTAAATAATATTTAAGGAGGATTCCTTTAAAGACTTTTTACAGAAATGTCTCTCTAAAACCAGGCAGTTGTAGAGTAATTTAAAAAGGGGAATACAGTAGATGATCATTCTAAACTTTTATACTGAAAGGGGTTTATGTTAAATAAAAACATAAAACATGGTCAAGAAAATGTACATTTATTTTACCAAAGACATGTGATATGTTTTTTATTGATATTATAGCCTTGCCTTGGCTTAGCTAGTTTAACAGAAGCAGTGGTAATAAATGGAAATGGAAATAAATATTGCACAAGGTTGTCTAATGGCAGTTCGATAACTAATAAGGGTTTTTTGGGGGTAATTTTTTAATCCATCTTCAACTTCTATATATGTTTAGAACATGGGTACTAAATACAGCTGATTGTCTGTAGATGATCACCTGAATAATTAAATGTTGTTTGTGTTGGTTCAATAATTAATTAATTTCTAAAATAAATATCTAATATAAAATTTGTGTAAAAAATTTTTCAGAATTAATTAATTCATTAATCCTTTGACCATATGAATGGTTTTCAGGCCCTCATTATCGTACTATGCAAAAAAAACTTTAAAATTAATTAAATGTAATGATTAATGTAAAGAAAAGCAATCTAATAAAGAGCAGTATAACAACTAAGCAAAGCCTGTATCTGGTGTAATAATTCTGCATTTTTTGCTTGTTTCTTTGTTGTTGTTGTTGTTGTTGTTTGTTTGTTTGTTTGTTTTTGGGGGGGGGGGGTCTACAATTAGTTTTATCATATTAGTATTTTGGTGAATCTGCTACCGTTCTTTAACTGCTACAGTTCTTTGGTGAATCTGCTATAGTAACTTTAACTTCTTGTATCGCATGAATTCCGGAAGCCTTCAGTAGTTTTTTTGTCTGAAATGTGGACTGAGTTGAATGTGCACTGTGGTGAGTAAGATGTTGCTTCCTTTACTTGAATACAAATTTTTTTTGTAACATTTAATAATTGTTTCTTTGAATGCATGTTTTTAAATTTTATTTTACGTCATATGAACATATTTAATCATTACTGATTATTAGTATAACGTGCAATATTTTCTTATTTCGGACAATCATGTTTGCACTGTTTGCACTCTACTGTTTTTACCAAGATCCAGGTCCCACTTCACATACATTCCATTGTATATATTGTTATATTTATTATATTTTAGTGCACTTATCTTTTGATTTTTCTTTTGTTTATTCTTTTGTTTACTCTAATATTTCTTATTGCTGCTGGTCTCTGAGAGCTACCAAACTAATTCCGTTGTATCACTGACAATAAAATCTCTTTATCCTTACCCTTTATCCTTTATTTCTGCAAATTTGACTTTTGCACAGCACTGAACTGAATTTACTGTAAATGAGCCAATTTAAATTGCTCTACTTCTTAGTAATGTTTTAAAGGTCACATATTACACTCGTTTTTTAAGTCTGCATAACAATTAGAAGTCTCTGAAATAAGTGTTTTGATGCTCAAGTTAAAATATAACTAAAAGCCTGTATGCTGTTATAGCTTTAAATAAGCTACCCCAAATGCCCCTTGCAGAATGTATATTTTCCTAGTCAATCAAAATGCAGAGACTGAAAAAATCCAAGTTTGTGAACTTATCATGTGCCCCCTTTTCTCACCTGCATTTCTTAAGTGCAAAAAAAGGGGAAAATATAAGTCATTCTCAACCTCATCTACAATATTTAGTAATATAAAAGTTTAAAAAAAAACCTAAAAGCTGAACCTCGCTATAAAAAAATAAAAAATAAAAAAGTTTAGCTGTTAGCAGTTAGCCCCTTACCTGCTAGCCATATTTACTGTACCCTTTAAAAAGTGCCCTTGACAGAACTGAGCAGGGTTGAGCAGATCTTGGTGAAGTTAAGCATTAAGCTGAAGGAGGGTCTCTTACTATGTGAAATAACTTTTTTTTTACTATGTGAAATCATTTTTTGTTTAAGCCCTGGCTAATACAAATATTGAAATAAGACAAACAGAATTTTTTTTCTCATATTTTTTGTGTTCACACAGACTAGAGATCCATCTAAATGTCTAAAAATGATTACAACATGAATTTTGCATAATAGGTACTCTTTAATAATCTTGTTTAAGTTGTTCCAATAAAATTTTATATATAATTTTATTTAATCTCTGTTAAAATAAAACATCCGATTGTGTAGACTGTCTTATAAATAATTACAAATGTATTATTCTACTGTTAGACTAGTCGTGCTTACTTAAATATACATTTTATCCCACTGTATCGTTCCTATACAAATCTTTTTTATAATTTTTTTATTTTTTATGATGCGTAATTATTTTACAGGGGAAAAACCAAAAAGCCAGAGAAAGTGGAATATTTCCAGCCCCCCATCAAATTGCCTCGCTCCAGTTTCAGGTAGGCCTTGTCACCCCTTTCCATAATCACCAATCCAGCATTAGTCGCTGCCTCTCTGCTTACATCCTGGTCACCAGCAAAGGCAGAAATCATTGGCCATCCATTTAGCATCAAGCTCACCTACACAAGATAAACAATGGAAAAAAAATATCTCCAAGTCTTTATAATAATTATATTTTTGTAGAGTAAACCATTAGTTGCATAGTAAGATATACCTGTATGGTTTGTCTGTTGTAAGCTTTCACTACATGGAAGTTAAAGCTGTACACCCCTCTCCTTGGGGCCAAGAAGACACTGCTCTCCTGGTCAAAATGACCACCCACATTCACCAATATCTGTAGAGAAGACTAGGCAGTTATGCAAATATAGTACTAAAATATAGGCCAATTAGCTGCATAGTTGCTGTTGGTTTCTCTGTTTACCTGGTCAAAATAGACGATCATAGTACGATTGCTCATATCTGTAGGTTCATGGTTGGTTTGGCGGGTGGCAGAGAAGGCCACCCGGCCTGTGCCAGAGCGTACTGACATGCCCAGTGCATTATTTGCTGGTTCAGAAGATGGTGTTGAGTCACAGACAACTAAACATTTACCTTCGAGTACAATAGGCTCGGTGTCATTCTGACTTGTAACCAACAAGGGGCACCAGAACAGAATTAACCCCAGAAGAGTGGGCACTCCAGTGAATAAAAAACTTAAGATTGTATACATGCTCAAAAATAATGTTTGTATCAGCTAATCTACTTAACACACTAGAAATGCACTAGGTAAAGTAATTTGTAAATAGCCACAAGGTCTAAATGTTTTTTTTCCTCTTCATACAATGATTACTAAAAAAAAAAAATAAAGATAAATATTTGTAGATTGCTATAGTATCTGTGGGAAGAATATATGGATTTTTTTCTGTAATGAAATCAAAATTGAAAGGCATCATCAAAGGATCTGTGGGAAGGGGAGAAAAGATTAAAATTAAAAAGAGATCTTGATTGGCAGAAAAGTTGTCAACCAACTGGTAGTGTTTAAAGAGGGAAAGAAGAAGAAAAATTGTTTATCATCAGGTAACATGTTGGATTACTGTCAACATAGGGAAACAGAATCCAAGAGGGAGTATGTGCCAGGAGAAGAAAAAGGAACAACTCCACTGAGTGACCATCTGTCTTTCACACGCTTCCTCTACCTCCTGATGTTCCATAACATGCACCCACCGACATAAAGCGCCAATCCCTATTCCCATTCCGCCAGCACATTTCTGAATGGTATTTCTCTATTTTCAAGGTACGCCATATAGAATTATATTATAAAATAATAATAATAATCATAATCATAATCATAATGTAATCAGTAAATAAAAAATGGATTGGCAGTTTAAAAAAAAATGTATATTGAAAACTATATTAATTGACAAAAAAATAGAAACATTTCCCCATCCTCATTAATTATTCTTGCTTTATATTTATTCAAACTTATAAGGACACACCACCTTTAAATTAAACCATCAAGTTACATTTCATTCCCTTTATCACCTATCAAATAACCATGGTTGTCCACTAAGCATCACATCAATATCTCAAAAATTGAGAAATATAAAGTGTTTTAAAGTTATGGCTTGGTAATTGAAAGAGTAAATCACCTGTCTGATGTAGCCATTCCCATCTGCAGTGCAGGAAAAGACAAGAAGAGACTGAAAATACTATGAAGCATGACTCTTCCCTTATTTATCCCACCTACCAAAGACCCTCCCTTTAGCACAGCCCAATCACTGCAGATCTCCCTCAATGTATTTCTCTCTTCTTTCTCTTTTATGTTTCAAACTATGGAAAAAACATACAATTTTCATATTTTATGACATCAACAATTTTATATATGAAAAATGTCAGTGTAAAAGTAAATACACTAAATTAACATTTACTAACATACACAAGATAAAAGATATTTTAAAATGTATGAAACTCTACATTAATATTTTATGTTATATACAGGTTAGCCATAACATTAGAACCACCTACCTAATATTATTTAGGTCCCACCTCTGTCACAAAAACAGGTCTGAGCCATGGAGGCATGGACTCTTCTGAAGGTAAGTTTGTGGTATCTGGCACCAAGACATTAGCAGCAGGTCTTTTAAATCCTGTAAATTGCTCTTCTGTGTATTGCACTTGTTTGTTCAGCACATCTAAAAACTGCTTGATCAGATTGTAATCAGACAAATTTGGAGGCCAAGTTAAAATCTTGAACTTTTTACCATGTTCCTTAAACCATTCCTGATAAATTGTCAAGTGTTGGGTGGGTTATCTGTTGATAAAAATGTGCCAACTGCTTTAGAGAATACTGTGGCTATGACGGGATATGCGTGTAATATATGCATATTCACTATTACATACTTTGCCCGTTTTTCTTTCTTGCAATAAATCAATTTTAAAACCTGACTGTTAACTTGCTGCCTAAAATATCCCTGCCCCTGACAAGTGCCATTGTACCAAAATAATCAACGGTATTCACATCACCTCTCAGGGGTTTTAGGGTTATGACTTATCTGACTCTAAATATCCACCTGGATACATCTGGAGCTAAATATCCAACTATTTTGCACTCACTGTTTCCTCTCTTAATTTTAATTTCTTTATTGGTCAGTTTATGGAAATCTTCAACCTTTTTATCAGTACGTGTTCAAATACCTCTGGTGACCCACAGCATTCTTCCACATCTACCCAGTTTTTCACAAAATCTAATATTTCTCTCACTGAATGTTTGCGGTATTTGGTGGCACTGTAAAATACCGCCTTCCATGACCAGTAATTCCCTGGATGGTCATCAAATTTTAGAAAACCTGCACTTTCTCGACAAAGTACATGATTGTTATATTGATACTGATTATATGATAAAGATATCTTGCACACCTTAAAGATCAGATGGAAATTTTGTTAGAGGATTAAAAAGGCTGTTACAGTAAGCTGATTCTAAGGAGAACAGGCCAAATTCTGCCTTTTTTGCTTTTTTTGACATTTGCTTTTCCTTTCTCTATGTCTTTTTTTTCCATCATGATGAGATTCTGCTTACTTTATAGACATTTCGCACTCCTCATTTTACATTTTGACTGTCTAGTGGATTAATCTAGAATGGGATATTTTTAGAGTATGCTTCTGAGCATTTCTGCACATGTTCAGGGATGCCCTGGATGGAACTGAGAGGTATCTCCCAACAAATATTGGCAAGTTCAATCTAGCTTTTACACCTTCTTCATAGCAGCAACCCTGCTACAGTTTTCTGGCTCTTGTAAAATATAAAGATTCACGTCAAGGCTTTTTGCTTTATAACGCTGGCCACTCTTTCAGCATAGGAAAGTTGAGTAGGGGCAGCCTCTGACCTAGCATAAACTCTTATTGCTGAAGAACTAGCTGGGTAGGCTCATCTTGACCGCCTCAATGCCTGGGAACAGACTGACCTTGAATGAGCATCAGCACTTTGATTAGGCTCTTGCTGCAGTTCCACTTTTTCCATCCTGTTGTGAGGAGCCGGCTAATACTCTGTGCCTGACCGTACACTCATTGTTGCTGCATAGAACCCTGTTTAGTTGAGCCTGCTGTGCTCTTGTCTTTTTCCTATTCAGTCTTTGCAGTGATTTGTCCTCTTTTGAAGATAGACAACAATGTGAACCAACAATGTGAAATTCTTCAATACACACAAGGCATACTGTTTAAAAAATGAATGAAGGCACTAGAGCTGATCAATTTAAACAATTATGAATTTTAATCAGTCTTTTGTTGTCCAAATCAGTTTTCAATTCAGAATCGAAACTCTACAGTCTACCTGTGATTCACAACTCAAGAAAACACACAGTTAATTTGTAAAAATGAAAAGACCTATAGACCTGAGCATATTAACATACTGTACAGGCTCATCTTCTCTCAGTGTTGCTGTGGAACCACAAACAGTAAAAGTTCAGCTGTTGTTTTTGTCCATTAGTCTTCCTTAGTCCTTAATAAATATATATATATGTAAGTAAAAATGATAGTAATTGTAAAACTTAACTCAAAAGTAATTTTGGTAAAGCTGTTTGTGGTTTATCTGTCAGATTGGATCAGCCTAGCTCACTTCTTCAAGGACAGAATAGTATTAATTATAATGTGCATGAAATAGTGAATATGAATAATGAAACATTATAAAATAATTATTTTAAAAATAAAATACTAACATTGTAGTTGTATTATTAATAATTGGAATATTTAATAATTCCTGCCTTATTCTTTTTAACTGTTTTGTAATTAAGCAAATTTGTTTATTATTGGCTGCGGGCCCCTGTTGTGGCAGGCTGTGGTGCACTTTGTGTTCTAGTGCCTTTCTGTCATGGCCAGCATGATTTCTGTGCGCCACTGTTTTTTCTGTGGGCATGGGCATAGGCATTAGTAAGCACTGGGTGCCCATGATCCTGTCACCAGTTGTGACCAACAGTGTTCATTTCACCTGTCATAAGTCATAATACTATGGCTGATCAGTGTATCTAAAAAGTGATTGGAAAAAAAAAACTTACTGGCAAAGTGTCCAAGGCCACAGCAGTGTAAATTAATACATTTCAGCAGGAGAAGCAGTCACACTCATTTTCTATTGTCTCATTAGGGAAATTCTCAGCTACAACTGCTGCTGAATGAGCAGGAGAGGGCACTGCAGTACATTTTAACATTTTATTTAACAACTTTAAATGCATTGGTTTCTACCACAGCTGGCTTAACTTCACTCCAATTGCAGGCTGTGGCTGCACTTTGTTAAGTCACGCTCATTCCTAAAAATGAGTAATGTGTTTTACCCACAGTGGCAAATTACTAACTTCAGTATAATAGGAATTATACAAAATTATACGAAATTAATTATTTTTCCTGGTCTTTACAATCAAATTGATGAGTGTGACACACTCATATATTTCAAATAGATTGCAGACAAAAGTAGGAGCAATGATGACACAAATTTGTTACTTAATCATTTAGAGCACAACTGTCCAATACTAACAATATTTATAACGTTGCTATATCTTGATATGTTCATGATAAGGGAATATATTGAAAATTACTGTTAGCCGCTCCATGCAACTGCTCAAACATTATAGTAAAATATTTTATTATTCCATATAATACATAACACAGGTACAGCAAAAGATTACTCCCTGATTATCTTTTCATGTTGTCAGCCATGTGCCATGTGTCAACAATTGATAAGAATCCTAACATTACACAAATTTAGTGACCGCTTAATTTAGTACCTACTCATAGCAGTCATGCCAATGATTTTGAAACAATAAATCCTCCTCAGTTCTCACTGGTCCAGCTGCAGCTATTGCTCGGGTACAGAAAGACCACTCGAACAGACCACACACAAAACTGCAGTATACCATAACACTTGAAGCGGTAATAATAATAAAAATAATAAATGAATGAATAAATTCAGAAGGTGGTGCGAAGGGGGGGTGGCATTTTAAGTCTGTTTTAATATCAGGTGATGTCTCCCCAGTATATTATAAGTATCGCCATGAGACTTAGATCATGTAGAATACATTTCTGTCATTTCTATTAGTCAGAAATAGAGGTATAGACAGCAGCTGAGTCAGCATGGTCTGCATATCAATCAATCAGTCACTCAACTTCTCATCACACAAGAGATACGGTTGCATGTGCATATTTCTTTTAGTAAATATGTGTTCTCTTTGGAAAAATCTAGCAATAGACATCCTCCTCTTTTTAAGTATTGTAGTTTTTGAAATCATATACTGTAACTTCTAAAACCTTCTGATTTATCTTGCTTTCTTCTTTTGCCTCACAGGATACTGATACTTGTGATTTATTCTCGGCTAAGGGGAGTGATCCCAAATAGCCTGAAGATTGCTGAATGGTCCTACATGGTCTGTTACTCATATTGTCTGAAGTAATAAAAGGGAAACAAGTAAATATGTAAATATGAAAACATGAATATTAAATATATGAAGGGTTTTCATTCCTAGCTGTTTACCTCACAAATATTCTAAGAACATAACACATAGTATCACTGCATGTAGTAGAACTGCATCTGAGGCTGTCTCCATACACCGCTGGTGTGATCAGTCAGTAAACAACTTCAGCTGAGTAGCAAAACAATTACTGATATAAACTTTAGAGCACACCACAGCTGAAAGCCTGAATCTGATTGATCAGAAAGTGTTAATTATTTTTGTGCAACAGCACAACTCCAGTCGTAATATGAAAACACATATCAATGTACTTAAATAATATATATTTTTAAATAATTACACTAAATATAAAAATAAATAAATAAATAAAATAATAATAATAATAATCCATTCAGCACTCAAGGATACATTACAAAATTATTTTTTAATGAAGCACCATACGATCAAAGACTAAATAATAATACAATACAATATTTTAAACAACTTATTACATATTATTAGCTAAAGATACAATCATAAAGTTGAACAAAGCAATAAAATTATGTATTCTGTATGTATTCTCCATGCACATATTATGTATAATAACAGTTGACACTGTTTATGCTACGCATGATGTCAGACAAATAATAAAAAGAAAATGAAAATGTTTATTAAAGTTTTCTTGGATTAAATGACACACACACTTCGGATCATTGTCTGCATGTGTTTATGTGTGTGTCTTTCAGAGAGAAAGAGAGAAACAGTAAGATTAAAATTTCTGCATCAGTAAGAACAGAAATTAACTTGTGTCTTGAACTTTCAACATTTGATTTCAGTGTCCTGTATGATTGAGTAGTGTGAACACTCAATCATACAATCTGTTTAATGTCTGCCTTTCCAAGTGAACTTGAGCACAGTACCATGTACTTGGGCACAATTGTAATCAGATACAAAAGGTAATTGTGCCAAAACATTGAAGGAAACCTTTGTTTAAAATGTGACATCATCAAAGCCTACCTTCTCATGTGAAATTTGTGTATAGCTTATAAAGTAGCAGGGCAGGAAAGAAGGTCATGTACTGTATTCTGGTACAGAACAACATTACTAATATGAAGGTTGGCCAGCTGGAGGTGTAATCATACTCAGGAATACTACAAAGCAATCATGCCTATTGTAAAAACACTCTAAATCTACTGTAACTATAAACCATTGAAATGTGCAATGTCTTTCATTAATCAATCTAATATTATGATTGATGTGGTATCGTGTTGTTCTATTATCAGATCATGCTGTTATATTAAGACACTATAGCACAGGTTTAATATAGTCTGTTATATTTGGAAATAATATATTTTAATCAGTAACTCCAACTTCCAAGCAGCCTACAAATATTACAAAATTTAATTTAATTGTATTATGCCTATACAGATATAAACATTATGGATATAAAAATATATTAATGTCTGACTATCCATTTGTCTCTTACGAGCAAGCTGGAGGTGAAGATGGCGAGGAAACGACATGACATGAGAAAGAATCGTACCATATAGGCGAATACACACAATCTCTACCCATTTACCCAGTTTGGCTGAGGTGCCCCTTGTAAATAAAGAAAAAAAATTGGAAATAAATAGTCTTGCTTGCAAAAATATGAGTAGCCCATAATAGCTAAAGTTAAATGTTTAATGCTTTTTAATAGACATGCCATGTATGGTATACAGTATTAATTCATTAAGATATTAGTACAGTGGAACCTCGGATTACGAGCATAATTCGTTCCGGAAGTGGGCACGTATTCCAAAACACTCCAAACCAAATTTAATTTTCCCATAAGAAATAATGGAAACTTAAATTATTCGTTCCACAGCCCAAAAAAATAAATACAT
>JAQMYL010000001.1:29106930-29121335 GCA_030014365.1 Clarias pachynema | reverse complement strand
ATTATAGATGTTAGTTGTGAATAGATTAACGGCGATATTTTTTTTATCGCCCGATAAGAGTCTCACGTTAACGCAGCGCGTTAACGCCGATAACGGCCCACCACTAGTTAATATATATGTTTGTGCAAGGTTTTTGTATACATGTGTGCAGTGAGTTGTTCTGCATGCGTTACTCAACAACACTGTACAATATATTGATAGAACCTTAATGAAATATATGTGATTTCAATAAACTTGAAGTGAAATGAAATGTAATTTTTTTTATTTATTTATTTTTTTTTTTTTCATAATTCAGGAAAACCCAAGTGAAGAAGATGCAGCAATTGTAGATAAAATTTTGTCTATGCGCCTTACTAAAAAAGAGGTGAGTTATTAAACATGACTGTCCTACTGGGAACTAAAAAATGTTTCTTATATTAGAAACACAATAACCTATATACTGTACTATAGGTATCTCCAGGCCAATATGTCAATGTGGAGGAATTCTTTGTCAAATACAAAAACTAGTAAGTGCTCACTTTTTATTTCAGAAAATCTATAATGAACATAATGTCTGTATAGTTGTATTAAATAATCATACATTCATACATTTTAGCTCATACTTGCACTGTGAATGGGCCACCCTGGAACAACTTGAAAGGGACAAGAGGATCCACCAGAAGCTCAAAAGATTTAAGGCTAAACAGTCTCAAATGCGAACATTCTTCCAAGAGGTCAGTATTTATTTGAGCAAATACACATACAGGCTGATTTGTTAACCATCTGAGGTTTAAGAGGAGAAATTCCTCCAGGATCTTGTGACCATATTTTTTCACAAAAATATTCGTTCTCTTTACCAAATTTGTTTTCAGACTTGTATTTGAAGTTTTCTGATGATATTTTCAGTTCCAGCTCAACTACTATAATAATATGTAAACGTAAATTAATAATTATGGGATGCTATTAAAACAGACAGTAAAATCTGAAATTCATTTGACCCAAAGCCAGTAATAGGAATTCTGTGACTGGTGGAATACAGTCTTTTATTCTTGTACCAGGAAAAAAGTTTAGCAGTGACATTTTGAAGCCTGCCTAAATACCTTTTAAAGAAAATTGCATTAATCAAGGTGTGATTATAATAAAAGCATACAAATCTATTTCCAAATTAGTTTACCAATATGTCTTAGCTGATGAACTGTGCTCTTTACCAAAGAATTTGTTGAGTTTGAGAAATTAATCTAAAATGACTACAATTTATCTGTTTTTGTTTTTTGCGGAGTTAGGGTTTATTCAGTTTGTGCTTTTCAACACACTTTCAAAAACAAAAATTCTGCACAAAAGGTGCCCAACTCCGACATGCAGCCTTCACATCGCACATGCCACAGAGTGTGAACTTGTCGCTGTCTGATGCCATGCTGACGATAAAAAGCCTTTCCTTTTCTCACCTGAATCTTTTATGTTCTTTATATTCTCTGTTTGTCTAAGGATGAGGAGCCATTTAATTCAGATTATGTAGAAGTGGACCGCATCCTGGATGAATCCCATAGTGTGGACAAAGAAAATGGAGAGGTTAGTCATTGATTTGGACTTGCAAAAAAAAGTATTGCTTTAGTTTGGCTCCACTGTTATAAAAGTCCTATGTCTGTATTATGTTAAAATTTCTGTCCTTTTGTTCTGCAATAGCCAGTGGTGTACTACTTAGTAAAGTGGTGCTCTCTGCCCTATGAAGATGCCACGTGGGAACTGAAAGAAGATGTCGATGAAGGGAAGGTGGAAGAATTTAAAAGAATCCAGAGTCGGCAACCCAGAATCAAGAAACCTGTGAGTTACAGATAGATGCTGCCCTTCCAATCAATTCAGCTATACTTCTATTCAGTTCAATTCAGTTTTATTTATATAGCACTTCTAACAGTGGTCATTGTCGCAAAGCACCTTTACAGAATCAAAAAGTGTGAGGAAATGTGTATAAATAATAATTATCAGATCGTCCCTGATGAGCAAGCCGAGGGCGCCAGTGGCAAGGAACAACTCCCTGAAATGGCAATGGGAAGAAACCTTGAGTCACCAGACTCAATAGGGAACCTGGCCTCATTTCACTGATATTGGATAGCATTGATTGATTTGTAGTCACACTTTTCATCATTTGGGGGTTGAATCTAAAATTATAATTTTTATTTATTTATTTATTTATTTATTATTTGCGGAGATAGTGTCTGTGCTTTTCAGCACACTCTTAAAAACTCAACTAAACCACTGCACAAAAGGGGGCCCAAGTCTGACTTGCAGCTTTCACCTTGCGTGCAATGTACTTCAAGTAAAAGCGACTTAGGCTTTGCTAATATAGTTAAACTGATTAGTGTTAAACACAAATTATAATAATATCCTATAGCTTTAAAAACGTACTAATTGCTGGCCCTTACTGTAGGATTTATTTTTTTATGTACTGATAATCAACCTGCAGCTTTTGATCAGTGTTCATTTTGAACAGAAATTGTAGATCATAATGGACCAAAATGTTGCTTTAGTTGGCTGAGACCATTTAGATAGGATGGGGTCCATGTGATCAACATTTTGGTTCTAATAAGAACCCTGACTGGTGCATTTTTCAGTAACACGTTTTTAAAATTATTTATGCACCTACTGTAATTTAAGCCTAAAGACAAGCTATGAGCCTAGAACAACAATGAGAACATAATCTTTTTGTAAGTATAGAGAAGTCACAACATTTATGGTAAATTAAATAAGACCTGATTTACAGTAGGAAGGGGACATTTAAAGCCACAATATTATTCTACACAGATAAATGGTTGATAAATGCTATTCGAAAGCCACACTGAGATCAAGTAACTTGAGTGGTGAGACAGTCCTGTTTACAGAGGCTTTTAATGGATTATTATTATTACTATAACCAGTGCTATCTCAGAAAACCCTGCATACGACTGGATTTTCTTTCTTTTTTTGTCGTAGTTCTATTCTTTATTGACTTTACCCCAGTATATTAAATATAAATCTTGAATTGTTTTTGTTTGTATGATGCATGAAGTATTTAATTGCTGTGTTTGATGAGAGATTTTTTGTTTTGTTTTTTGTAAATATTTGCCCTTTTTCCTGTTAGCCTCGTCCACCTGCAAGTGCATGGAAGAAGCTGGAACAGTCACGAGAATATCTTAGTGGAAACACCCTGAGAGAGTATCAACTGGAGGGAGTCAACTGGCTGCTTTTTAATTGGTATAACAGGTACTGAATTTATATTAATTACATTTAAATCAAACGTACCCTTACACACTAATAAATGAAATGTGATATTAGGGATATTAAACATTATTAGTTTGTCTTTATCCATATTTGAACGGTGGAGATGAGATAATGTAATAGTTAGATTGTCTGTGGTCATAATTGCACTAGGCTGTCTTTAAACTTTTTGAAAAACTTTTTGATTAAACTCTTTACTTTCATATGAGACTGAATCATGCAGGTCAGTAAATTTTATGGATTGTTTATCATGTCTCGAAAGATTGTTCTATTGTCTTACTCTCCCTTAGAGAGATCTGTAGACAAAACTTCACAGACTACACACTGTATAAGTCATTCTATAGTTTGGGGTACATTTCACACTCGTAAAAAGGTACAAAAACATTCTTTCTCAAGTTAAAGTTGGTAAATTGAAAAATTTCAAAATTCTCTTCTCCCAGTGCCAAGTGACCAGATCTAAATGGTGCATACATTTTGATCACACTTTTGCAGAAATAAGTAGAAGCAGAGAGACAGCAAATCTATTCACCTTCTTGTATAATTAGCATCCCAGCGAGCCTTATTCCTTTTTTATTCATTCAGTTTAGCAATTGGATTTTAAAAATGTGTTAGGGGCAAAAGTGAAAATGTACCCATCCGAATTATGTGTGCTGTGACCTATGTAGACTGAGCATTAATGATGAAGGAATGATGGGTGCATAGCAGACAGGTAATAGAGTTAACAATTTTCTTAATTTGACCCATAATGTCAGGCTCATTAATATCATATTTGAACAAATAAGTTAATTAAAACCATAATTGTTTATGTAACGTAGTTGACGGTCAATTAATAATTTGTTTGCAACAGACTTTTCCTGATTTTATTTCCCACATGAACATTTCTTCTTAGGCAGAATTGCATTCTGGCGGATGAGATGGGTCTTGGTAAGACCATCCAGTCAATAGCTCTACTGTCCGAAGTATTTGCCACTGGAGTCCAGGGACCCTTTCTAATAATTGCCCCTCTCTCCACCATCACAAACTGGGAAAGAGAATTTTCCACATGGACGGAAATGAACGCCATTGTCTATCATGGCAGCTTGGCCAGCAGACAAATGATCCAGCAGTATGAAATGTACTGCAAAGATGAAAAGGTTAGAGCTTAGAGTATGCACACACGTGATCTGATTTTCAGAGGTTTTTGAGTTTTTTTTTGTTTGTTTGTTTGTTTGTTTTTTATTTAAACCTTTACAAACAGTAAGCAGTGTACTGAAATATAGAGTATACCTGGATTGCATTATTATGAATGAATCGTATCTATACTTCATTCAAGTCAAGTAGACTTTTATTGTCATTTCAACCATTTACAACATAAAGTAACAAAAAACGGGGCCTCCGAGTGGCGCAGTGGTAAAGTGCTCGCCCTATCATCCGGAAATCGCTGGTTCGGTTCCCGGGTGATGCTGTAATCTCTCACAGTATTGGCCCAGCTCTCTCAGTGGGGAGGGATGAGAGGTACTTAGTTGTTGTTGTTGGTCTTTCGGCTGCTGTTACGGCGTAACACACTTGGGGGGGACAGCGCTATCCGCTCCCTCCGCTTACGTGAGCTCACAGACACCCCTGATTGGCTTGTAGAGCCATCATTAATGTGGGAGCACTAAGTACCTCTCATCCCTCCCCTCGGCCAATCGGCTCTCTCTAGGCCTCTGGCTGTGAGAGGTAACAGCATCACCCGGGGTTCGAACCAGCGATATCCGGATGATAGGGAGAGCACTTTACCACTGCGCCACTGGATCATTAGATTAGGTTAAAACTATTAGAACGATATTTAATTTTTAAGGTAATTACATATGTGACAATTTTGTAAATTTGCAAGTTATCTGCAATACTAATTATATGTATTAACCATCTAAAATGTATCAACTATCTAAAATGTGACTTGCTGCTTAGCCACCTTTAGTTATTAGAAGCTATAGTAGTCTAATTTAGAAATATAACAAGACAGTAAATGGCAAATAAAACACGCCAACTTGGTTGAACCTGTATTAGTGATCAAACGTATACATTGTTTTTGTTTTTTATAGTTCTCAGGTGATGTCACTAATTACTTTGAGCCTATCTATCTGAAGAGTTGAGTAGAATCAGCTGGTTTAGTTAATGGATTGCTACCACTGTAGAAATAGAGTAAGAGTATTGTGTTTCAATGATACAGAGTAATGTATGAAATCACCAACATAATTAAGTATAGTAACTGTCTTAAAATTAATTACTGTTAATTGCATTAATAAGAATATAAGAGTTAATAAGAATATAAGAATTTTAACACAAAGTTGATTTTATTAGCTTAATGTAATTATGTTGTATGCTGTATTTTGGTAAATAATTAGAATGTTAGGGGTCAAAAGTTGCTGTAATGCCTTTTTAGCTGTATTTGTACATATTTCATAACTATGTTTATGATGTACACTATCTTGCTAACTTTTTTTTCTTCATTTTAAGGGGCACCTCATTCCTGGAGCTTATAAATTTCATGCTCTCATCACCACCTTTGAGATGATTCTGTCTGACTGCCCAGAACTAAGGGAGATTTATTGGCGTTGTGTGATCATTGATGAAGCACATCGCCTGAAAAACAGAAACTGTAAACTGCTTGACAGCCTCAAGATGCTGAATTTAGTGAGTTGACACAACATATGAACTATTATTTTCTTAACTATTGTTTCATTGATGTTCTTTGCTTGCACCCAACCTGAGATTGTCAAAACAGAAAAATTCGAGAGTTTTTCTTTCTTTAATGTCTATAGATGGGAACAAATCTAAACATATTCAGTGTCTGTCTGTTTCAACTTCACACATTTCAGTGCATGTTAACATACGCTAATTTTGGCATGTCTCTTATGGGATCTTTGCTGTTCACATCAAGTTCATTTAAGCAATATCGCACAAGAGGGAGTGCTGTTGTGCTGTTTATCAGAACGGCTATGATGTGGTTGTAGGCACAAGGTCGCAGCCCAATATCCATCATAACAGTACCACAAATGCCATTTATCAACTAATAAAGATTTGTTTGTTTCTTTCATCATTTATTTGCTTCGCCAACACACACCCTCCGCAAATGACTGAACTAATTAACTGCGACCGGCGGATCTGACAAGCAACAGTTAGTGACCGACAGTGTAATTCACAGGGCTGAAAGTAGTTTTACATTCTTACTGGTACTATGTAGCCAAAAGTTAAGGGACAGTAATTAAGCAGATTCCCTTCCTGACATAAAACTTAACTCCTGACATTTCATGCTGCCACTTTGAAAATTTGATAGACACGCTGCTTCAGTCTGTACATCTGTCCTAGATTTCAAAATTGATTGGGTGTTAAAATTGATGTCTAACCAGAAAGGGCAAAGACGTGAGTCCACAGAGCAGTGACCACAGACAAAGTGGTTGCTTCAGAGTCAAAGTAAAAAAAAATTAATATATTTAATTTGTAATCGGATCAAAACATTTACAATACCGATAATTATAAACATGCTAAATACCGGCCCTGATAATCGGCCAGACTGACACGTTATCGGTCGAAGCATAGTGTATATTTGTCATGCAATGATCACTTTTTAAATGAGAGGATAATGAACTGTCACTGTTATCTTACTTTCTAATTACAGGAGCATAAAGTCCTGTTAACAGGAACACCTTTGCAGAATACTGTGGAAGAATTGTTTAGTCTGTTGCACTTCTTAGAACCTGCACAGTTCCCTTCAGAGACCGAGTTCCTGCGTGAATTTGGCAATCTCAAAACAGAGGAGCAGGTACATGGTTAAATGTGCATCACTTGCATGCATATTATACATACTTTTAAAAAGGACATAAACGGGTATCTCTGCATACGTTTGTCACATTAGGTGCAGAAATTGCAGGCAATTTTGAAACCCATGATGCTACGCAGATTGAAGGAGGATGTGGAAAAGAACTTGGCGCCGAAGCAAGAGACTATTATTGAGGTATGAGTTTTTTGATAGATCCCACAGTGTTCTTTCTGCCTAATTTCAATGTTTAAAGCTATTAAGAACGTCAACGTTACTGGATATGAATTCAATACGTCGTATTTTGCCGTCAGTTGAAGTTTAATTTAAAACCGATTCAGTATATTCAGACCTTTTTGTATTAATTAGTGAACAGTGCCAGCACTGCTATAGCATTGTGCAGTACAGTGTCAGAAAACAGCTGTAAACAAATGTAGACATTTTAGATATGCACAAGTGGCGAGGAAAACTTCCCTGAAGTGGCATAAGTTACCTCGAGGAACCAGAGTCAAAAGGGAGTTGTTTTCATCTGGGTGACACCAGATTGTGCACTCGTAAAAAAAAAAAAAAAAAAGAAAAGAAATTGAAGAAAAAATTAATTTAATGGAAGAACATCGATTGAGAGGATAACCTGGTTCTCCAAGTTTCAATAATACGTTGGACCCACTTACAGTTACCCACTTTTATCTCCTTAGTTGTTTCTTTGCTTGATGCAAGCCAATAATTTTTGTAACTCATTAAAATGGTAGACACTCTATTTTAATCTGAATTATTATATTTAGTATACTAAATATTTAAGTGCCAAGTTATTTTTCCTCTAGGTGGAGTTGACTGATGTGCAGAAGAAGTACTACCGTGCTATTCTGGAGCGTAACTTCAGCTTCTTGAGTATGGGAGCTAATCATAACAGCAACGTTCCCAATCTTCTTAACACCATGATGGAGCTTCGCAAATGCTGCAACCACCCTTATTTAATTACAGGTCTCTCTCTACCTTAAACCCTGTTAATTCCTGGTCAATTTATGCATCTTGTATCAGGCTAGTGTTCTGGTGATTGTTTTAACGCAATATTTTTGAAAGGAATTGCTTTCATGTCCAAATCTCACCTCACAATAACTACTGCTCCAAAACTACTGCTCACAATGGGTGATATAGTATTGGAGCTGCACAGTTCTACATATGAGCTTTCAAATGAAGGAATAGTAATGCTATTCTTCCCCTTAGGGGTCTATTATATCTTATACTTGTATCCACAGATGTATCGTAGACTTGTATTCACAATGACTGTGACATCTTTAAAAAGGACATCTCTGCATACGTTTGTATTTAGCAATTAATTACTGCTAGCACAGGTTATGTCCATTTTATGTCCATATGTCCATATGTGTCCTCTTTGTCCATTCAAGTATAAACGTGGTAATTTATAATGTCACATTTTAACACTTTGTATGGATCTGTTTAGGTGCTGAAGAGAAAATAGTGGCTGAACTTAGGGAGGTGTACAATGCCTCAGCTCCAGACTTCCATTTACAGGCCTTGGTACGCTCAGCAGGGAAACTGGTCCTTCTAGATAAGTTACTGCCTCGTCTCAAGGCTGGAGGACACAAAGTACTTATCTTCTCCCAGATGGTGCGCTGTCTCGACATTCTAGAAGATTATCTCATCCACAAGAGGTAGAAAAAATAATTGAAAACATTTCATTTCAACCTGATGTGGAAAGATTAATTAAGCTAAATCTATAGTTTACTTTAGGATTCAGTCAAAAAAAAAAAAAGTTAAAAGTTAGTATTATGGTCAGTTTACATAGACTCTTCATGAACAGGAATGTCATTGGACTTTCATTAAATTTTTAGCTGGTCTAATCGCAAAATAAAAGATCTTTAATAGAAAATCTCCAAGAGAATAGTGCACAATTTTTTTATGTTTTTGTTTTTGAAATCAGCATTTGGTCAAAGTTATACATATAGGGTCAGTAGTTAGCCTTGGGCTTTTTTTTACCACTGGTCCCGAAGCATGATGCTACTGCTACAGTGTTCTTGTGGTTGAACACCTCATTCTTACTTCTCTAAACATACATAGTAAAAAAAAAAAAAAAATCTCCAAAAGGGTTTTCTCTTTGTCCAAGTGGGTAGCTATAAACTTTAGTCAAGCTTGACGGTGTTGATTTTGGATCAGAGATTTCTTTCTTGGACAGAACGCTTTTGGTTCATGGTAATGTAAATCAAGCTGCAGACTATGACACGTTTGTTCCAGCAGCTTCCAGCCCGTTTTTTTGTTTTTGTTTTTGTTTGTTTTTTTGACCATCCAAACCAATTTCGTCTCAGCTGAAGGTGACCGTTATTATCCACACATCAAATTGTGTTAATTTTAAGGCAAATTTATTATGATGTTATATAGTCATTTTATAACAGTCCTTTATAAACAGAAGATCTGCATGCTGTTTTTATCCTATTTCCAGTACAAATAGGATATAATAATAGCCAGGGGTCTAAATATAAAACAATTCTATTTCAAACAACAAATCGAAATATTTTTTTAAGAAAATACAAGCCTGCCCAAAAGTCTGGATCCTACTGCTGTTTTCCCAGCATTTTATTTAATTTTAGGCCCAAGATGGCTATGAAACTAACAATAGATAATTAAATAGACCCAACAATGTGTTCAGTGTTTTGCTTGCACACATGCCACAGTCTGAGCTCAGCAATTGGAACATTTTGCTTTAATTTACTTTTACATATATATTTTTACTTATAGATCCATATTTTTGGGCCACTGTATTTTGAACAAACGTTGTGCAGTTTTTACAAAAAATCTAAATGTCAAAAGGGCTTTTCATACAAGTAACAAATATTTATGGACAAAACTTTGTGGACACCTGACCATACTGTAACACTTGTGTGCTTTCCGGATATGCCATTCCAGATTAAGTCCTGGCTTTGGTGGTCCAGGTTTCTGGAAGGACTTTCTTCTAGTTTCTGGGACATTCCTGTGGTCATTTGCTTGTTTATCCATTAAGAGCATTAGTGAATTCAGGGACTGATGTTGAGTGAGAAGGCCTGGGGTTAGGTCTGCGTTTCAAATTGTCTCAAAGGTGTTTAGTGATGCTGACGCTAATCTTTGCAAATGCCACTCAAGTTCTTTCAATCCAACATTGAATGCCCCTTGAGGTGCATTTCAAACCATTTCTTCATGGACCTTGCTTTGTGCACATTGTTATGCTCCAAGGTTTGGGTCCAGTCAAGGGAAATTGTAATTCTGCAGCATGCAAATGTACATCCTATACAAACATGTGCTTACAATTTTGTGGCAACAATTTGAGGAAGAACTATATATGATGATAAGGTTTCCACAAACTTTTGCCCATATTTTGTACTTGTATATTAAAGTAAACTCTGCTTGAAAGTTGTTTTACATGAAATGGCACAATACTGTGGTGCGCAAGGTTTATTTTATTGACTAGGATCTGTCAATATGTAATTAATTTTACCAGATATCTCTATGAACGGATTGATGGTCGAGTAAGAGGAAACCTTCGTCAGGCAGCCATTGATCGCTTCAGTAAGTCAGACTCTGACCGGTTTGTCTTTCTGCTTTGTACCCGTGCTGGAGGACTGGGTATTAATCTCACTGCTGCCGACACATGCGTTATATTTGACTCTGACTGGAACCCACAGAATGACCTTCAGGTGAGAGTTTGCACTTCTCCCTCTTTTTATATAATTATGCAAAAAGTCAAATTGTCCATTTTATTTTCATTTATTGTTTTCAATGTTTAATCTGCAGTTTGATTTCCAGGTTCCTGGAGCACAAATGATCCAATGTTTATTAGGTCACTATGCAGATCCAGGTCAAAATTTGCATTATAAAATTTGTCTGAAAGTAGTTCTTACCATACTATGTAGCCAAAAAGTGAGGAAAACAAACAATTGAGGTGGTGGACAGTCCTGTAAATCTCATAAATTTATATTTATATTTCTACTTATTCAGCTTTAGGATATCAGCTACCTTGTTATTTTAATAATTTTAATTTTAATGTTATTTTAATCAAATATTTTGGTCAGGCAGCAACCATATTGGATTTTATATTATCAGAGGAATTTACATTTCCAGTAAACCATGTAACCATTTACTGTAAAAATACTGTGGAAATTTTCAAGATCACTACAAATTTATATCTCTGGTGGTTCTTTTTTTCAGGCCCAGGCACGCTGCCATCGAATTGGCCAATCCAAGGCAGTAAAGGTTTATCGTCTCATCACCAGAAACTCATATGAACGTGAGATGTTGGACAAAGCTAGTTTGAAGTTGGGACTGGATAGGGCTGTGCTTCAAAGCATGAGTAGCAATAAAGACAGTAGCGTCAACGGGGTAAGTGTTTGACTTCTGTATGTATTTTCTTTGTTTTAAATGTCAAAACGTACATAAAATAATAATGCCTGAATTGAACAAACAAGGTTCACCAGTTTACCAAAAAGGAAATTGAAGATTTGCTAAGAAAGGGAGCTTATGCTGCTATTATGGATGAGAATGATGAAGGGAGCCGTTTCTGTGAAGAAGACATTGACCAGATCCTTCAGAGGAGGGCCACCACTATCACCATTGAGAGTGAGGGCAAGGGATCCACCTTTTCTAAGGCCAGCTTTGTGGCATCTGAAAATAGGACTGACATTGCTTTGGACGACCCAGAGTTTTGGCAGAAGTGGGCTCAGAAAGCAGACATTGACTTGGACACCATAAATAGGAAGGTAGGGATGTTTTCATTGGTAAATATTCTTTTATTTACTGTATTGTCTATAAAATGTTTTTCTTCCAAACCAGAATCAATAACTTTTACCTATGTAAGGATATACAGTATAGTGTATCTGTCTATCTATCTATCCATCTATATACACACAATATTGCCAAAAGTATTCACTCACCTGCCTTCACATGCAAATGAATAACATGCATTGAGTAACATCCAATTCTTAATCCATCGGGTTTAATGTGATGTTGGCCCACCCTTTGCAGCTATAACAGCTTCAACACTTCTGGGAAGGTTTTCCACAAGGTTTAGAAGTGTATTTATGGGAATTTTCGACCATGCTTCCTGAAGCGCGTTTGTGAGGTCAGACACTGATGTTGGACAAGAAGGCCTGGCATGGACTTTGAAAAATGACCCCACACCAGTTCCACCAGTGCACAAAGTAGTCATTCTGCTTGACCCCTTACTTTCAGTGAAAGGAACTCCTAATGCTTCAGCATACCAAGACATTTTGCACAATTTGTGTGAACAGTTTGGAGACGGACCCTTCCTGTTCCAACATGACTGCGCACCAGTGCACAAAGCAAAGTCCATAAAGACATGGATGAGCGAGTTTGGTGTGGAAGAATTTGACTGGCCTGCACAAAGTTCTAACCTCAACCCAATAAAACAACTTGGGGATGAATTGGAGTGACGACTGCGAGCCAGGCCTTCTCACCCAACTTCAGTTCTGACCTCACAAATGTGCTTCTGGAGGAATGGTTAAAAAGCCTTCCCCAAAGAGTTGAAGCTGTTATATCTGCAAAGGGTGGGGCAACATCATATTAAACCCTATGGATTAAGCATTGGAATGTTACTCATATATATACAGTATATAAAACATATGCCATGCTCGATAATAATAAAATTACATTATGCCAATAAGAATAATGTCAGAACAGTGAAACCTTGGTTTGCGAGCGTTCCGCAAGACGAGCAAAGATTTTTAATAAATTTTGACTTGGAACGCGAACAAGTCTTAGTTTACGAGTACCGAGTATCATGCATCACGCATGTGCTGCTTGTTTTGACGCGGAGCGTCACGTGATCACAACTGAGCCAACGTTTTTTCTCTCTGTTGTGCTGCGGAATTGTGGGTAATCGTCTCCCCTGCTGGGTCTCAGTGCTTGTCTCTTACTGGTTGACCACGTGTGTGTGCGCGTAAAACACATTTTATTTTGTGCCTGTATGCGTGTGTGTACAGCGCGCGTGTAAAGCAAAAGCAAGTCTCATTAGAGAGGTTAAAAATCCATTTTCTCTCTCTGCTCAAGGCTCAGGAGAGGGGAGCTTACTTTAGACATTTATCTGTCGGGATTTATTTTTACTTTTTTTTTAAAGGTAAAGTGCAGGTTTATTTTTACTTTATATTTTGTATTAATTATTTTTATGGGGGTTTTTTTTGAGCTGTGGAACGAATAATTTGAGTTTCCATCATTTCTTATGGGAAAATTACGTTTGTTTAACGAGTATTTTGGAATATGAGCCCGCTTCCGGAACGAATAATGCTCGTAATCCAAGGTTCCACTGTATATTATGTTACCAATAGCATGCCTTATTTTACACTTGGGTCCTGTTTCTTTGCTGTTCCTTAATTTTTACTACTTTCTTTATAGAATACCCTTGTGATTGATACTCCACGTGTAAGAAAGCAGACACGACAGTTCTCTTCTCTTCGTGGGGAAGGTGGTGATCTTTCAGATTTAGACAGCGATGATGAGTATCCACCCCAAAATTCTCGGCAGGCCCGAGCCTCACGCCGTGCTGAGCGTCACTCTGGTGGTGGCTATGGTCGCACTGACTGCTTCAGAGTGGAGAAACACCTGCTAATTTATGGGTAGCCAAATTTTTTTTTTTTTTTTTTTTGGGGGGCAAAAAATTGGTTTAGTATATCTAAATCACTGTGACATGTAATAGCAATTTTAAGGCTTTACATTACTTTTAGACAACAACTCTACAATATTAACTATTAGGTGTCAAGTTTTTTTTTTTTTTTTTTTTTTTTTAAATAAAAGAAAAGCATTTTTTTTTACTCGCATTGCAAACAACCAAATGCACATGTATTTAGTGGCCTAAAAATAAGTTATCTGATTTTAAGTGTAATTGCAGCTTTACCAAATGGCATCAGGAAATAACTAATATGTGTTTGTTTAGATATCTAAACCTTTAACCAAATATTTTCTAATGCATCCTAGTCAGGACTAGTTATTATTAATACTCCTTTTTTTAATATCCATTTTCCTTTTTTCCTATTGGAAAGTTCAGGTTTTTTTACGCTTTTGTTTCCAGATGGGGACGTTGGAATGATATCCTGTCCCATGCTAGGTGTAAGCGTCGTCTTGGAGAAAAGGATGTGGAGACTATATGCAGAGTCATTCTAGTCTTCTGTCTGCTACATTACCGTGGAGATGAAAACATCAAAAGCTTCATATGGGAGCTGATCACTCCTGCAGAGAATGGCCAGGAACAAAGTACCCTTCTCAACCACTCTGGTACGAGTTTAAAATCCAAAGTTTATTTTTAAAGCCAAAAACAGTCAAGTACATTTAATTAATGAACGTTAATTTAACAATGAGAAGAATGTTAAAATTTTTATAGGCTTTAATCAAACTTTAA
>JAQMYL010000001.1:29017361-29027396 GCA_030014365.1 Clarias pachynema | reverse complement strand
TACGGGACTCATTATGGTTGTATATCGTGCTCTGAATAATAAACGTTTTGTTGTTATGTCTTCAATCATTGTAATTTTACATTTTTATGTTTGTTTGCTTGCTGTTTCTTCTAAGGAGGCTACCTCCTTATAAACTACCATGGATATCCTGGCAAATGAATGCTAATTAGTTATAATTTGACCAAGATTGAATTAATTAATATCAGTTACAATGTTATACAATAATTCCAATGGATTAGCATAAAAGTTGTGTGTCCTATCTGGCTAAACAAAAACATTTCAAATGTAATTTTAGAAGATCCTTTGCATTTGGCCTTGCTGTGACTATGAGCCTAGTTTGGATAAACTTATAAATCCAATCAGTTTATCTGCGAATACATAAAGCTCACCAATTAAGAACTTAAGTATATGGACTGATGACCTAAAAACATAATGCATTTGTTTAAATTTAATGAAGTATGAAACCATGATGATCATTAAAGCAAATTCATTCAATTAAGTTTTATTTGTATAGTGTATTATCAATGGACTCACCTTGATTTGTGACAAAGTCATATAAGTATATAAGAGGACATACATTTTAAAAAATTTATACATATTATGGTGTTATCAATTAATGAACAACCTGGAGGCGATAATGGCAAGGAAAAAATTCCAAATGGTCATGATGTGCAATTTTATGTTTTTCATATGTTCTGATTACATTACAATCCAGCATTTCCATTTTATTTGTCTTAAGCTTGATTGTGTGCTAAAAGTCTCACAATTAAATAGATTTTTTTAGGGCTTTTGAGCAAGTACTTTTTACAGGGTTAACACAGGAAATTCATTTAAACAGCGAATACACATCTTAGTATGCTCACGTCTTCCTTACCTAGGGCATCATGCAAATACTTCTGACCCACAAGTTTGAGGTACTCTTCTATGGCTTTGGTGGCCAGAGTGTTCTCCCGAAAAATTAATACATCATGATCTGCACACCGATCCACTTCAGACATGACCAGGTCTGTCAGAAAATCCTAAAGCAAAGTGAAAATGTTAGAAAGTGAAGACAAAAAAAAAAAAAACCTTATCACTTGACCTGATGAACAATTAAGATTTCTCTAAGTACAAAACAAGTGTTAAGAATGAAGGGCATGTACCTTAGCACGGCCTGTGCTCTGCAGGATATGTACAAGTGCACTGGCCATCTCCTCTTTATTCCTCACACTGATTACAGGCTCGAGCACTGAACACAGCATAGTGTAGTTGTTAGTGATGAACTCTGCAAATTCTTTATATAGCTCCATGGGCAGGATTGCAACACTCTGAAAGCGGCACTTGATACGGATGGAGGGACCTCCGCCTTTTGCCTTGCTGCTGGTGGGTGTGCTCACTGGGTACCACTTCTCCACAAACTGCCGTCCACTCACAGCCTGCACTGGGATGTTCACCAGTCCAACATAGTTGCTCTTGTCTTTCTTCTTTTTTTTGTCGGCATCACGGTAAACATGCACAGTGATGCTACTGATGGCAGGAAGACCACCAAACTCAAAGTGCTCACCCCAGAATAGACAGTCTGAACGCATCTTGCTAGTGGTGCGTGCATACAGTACATCATCTAGGCAGAGCTCACAGAAGTATCTCTTCTTGGGCGGCAAGTCTTTACCCTCGATGATCCAAAGGCGCAGTACATTCTCTGCACGCCGGCAGTTGTCCTAAGGATGATTAATGCACAATTTATCTTTCAGGAAACTAGATAACTTGTTTGATTTTGTATGCCTCTGTTTTGCCGACATCAGGAGCAAATGACAAAGTTTGATTGACATAAACAGTAAGCAAAACAAACCCACAAAGCAAACAGCAACGCAAAGTTATAATGCTTAAAGAGAATGCAGAAATAACTAAATGTGCTTAAAAAAAGAAGATAGGACCTAAATGCATCAAGTACCTTATTTGGCTGAACAGTCCTTCTGATGTTTTCCATCCATTTGTCTCTCTCAGAAGCTGAGGAGCAGCTGAAACACTTACTGCCCCCTGAGTATGTCACCTACAGAGGAGAGAAAAAAAAAAAGAGGCATCATAGTCAAAATTAGGCATTTAAGTAAGAATACAGGCCATGTGTAATCCATACAGTGCATCCGGAAAGTATTCAGAGTGCTTCACTTTTTCCACATTTTATGTTACAGGCTTATTCCAAAATGGATTAAATTCATTATTTTCCTCAAAATTCTACAAACAATACCCCACAATAACAATGTGAAAGGAGTTTGTTTGAAATCTATTAGGGGAAAAAAAATTTAAAAAAATCACACGTACATTCACAGCTTGACAATGACACTCAAAATTGAGCTCATGTGCATCCTGTTTCCACTGATCATCCTTGAGATATTTCTACCACTAGATTGCAGTACACCGGTGGTGAATTCTGTTGATTGAACATGATTTGGAAAGACACCTGTCTCTCTTGGTTCCATGCACTGTCCCACAACAGTCCACTGCGTTCATCGGCATCTTCAATGCTGTAGAAATGTTTCTGTACCCTTTTCCCACACCTGTATCTGGATACAATCCTGTATCGGAGGTCTACAAATAATTCCTTGGACTTCATGGCTTGGTTTGTGCTCTGACATGCACTGTTAACTGTGGGACATTATGTAGACAGGTGTGTTACAGGTGTGTTACAGGTGTGAGTTTTTCTTTGTGTTGTAGAAACATCTCAAGGATGATCAACAGGATGCATCTGAGCTCAATGTTGAGTGTCATGGCAAAGGCTGTGAATAGTTATGTACATGTGATTTTTTTACATTTTTTATTTAGAAAAAATTTGCAAAGAATTCAAACAAACTATTTTCACATTGTCATTATGGGATATTGTTTGTAGAATTTTAAGGAAATTTATGAACTTAATCCGTTTTTTAATAAGGCTGTAACATAACAAAATGTGGAAAAAGTGAAGCGCTGTGAATACTTTCTGGATGCACAGTATGTCTGAAAATGAGAAACACACATGACATGGGCTAGAGATGACTAACATTAATGTAATACACTGTTAGGAAACCTTAATTAAAAGAAGAGTATATTAAAGTAAATTAGCCTTTCAATTATATGAAACCCAATAACACATAAAATGTGAATATATACATGATATTTCCATTATATACATGTAGAATATACATGCAGAAATAACAGCTGATACATGTACCTCAAAACAAAACTCCTGTCCGAGCACGCTGCTGTGAAGCGGTTTAATGTACACATCCTCCTCCATGCTGAGCTCTAGTGCCTCCACTGCACTGCTCGGACTGAGCAAAGACTCATGTGAACAAGACTCTTTCAGCTTGGGCAGGCCTCGTGACCTATATTCATTACAAATGCATTAAACTTATTTGTTTAAAATTATCCATATTCAGACATTAGTCAACTAGCTGAAACAATGCATTATTGAAGTGAATCCTTTCCTTCAGCTCTTATCCTGCTTGCTGTCCCTGAAATAGTCATATGAGACTCAGTGTGAAGGAAAACATGGTTAATCAAACAATTAGCCTGTCCAATTTTGTCCAATGGGTTTCACATCTTCTTCAGTCACTAAACAACAAATAAAAATACTTGACAGAAAAAAAAAATGACATGACTATAGAAAAAAATAAATAAATCAAAGACCTCCTCAAAGACAAATCCTCCCAACATACCTAATCTTAAAATGAAATTCAGTAGTATAGCTAGACCTTACTGTTTTCCAGGAAGAGAAAGCTAATACCTACGAAAAGCAACTAAAGATCCACTTGAGGGAATCTCCCCAGAGCATATCAGTGGCTCATATCATCTGTGTAGTCCACAATATTCCTTATGAAAATAAATGCCTTTTAGTTGGCTGCTCCATATCAGTTAGAATCTCCAGTGCCATAAAGGTGCAGCAGAAAGTGACTAAGCTACACCATTCTGCTGAAGAGCAGCTGATAAACAAGGGAAACGCTCCTGACGCCCAGGAGAGTGTCACTATAGAGATGCCCCTAAGAGAAGTGGTGGCCAAGGAGTCTGAAATGTGCACAAACATCTCAAACAATGCTGTCATGTACAGCCACATACACACAGGCACAAACACACCTGCACTTGTGCAAGCTGTTGTTACACTAAATGTTCTAACCATGTATTTTTTAAATAAATGCCTCCACCTCATAAATACACAAACAAAAAATAACATTAGTGACTGTCAATAGAAATTACCTCAGTTATCTTTTAGGTATCTCGGTGCAATATGTCTGCTTCCACTCATTTTTTTATTTAAAATGTCTCTGCCTAAACAAACACTCGGGTACTTTTCGCAATAAAGCCCAGAATTAACAAATAAGTAACAAATAGAACAGCCCAATATATGTGCTCAAGACACAGCATTTAAACAAATAAATGTAGTCTCTTATTCTCTTTGAGGTCTTAAAATTATAAATAAATAAATTGTTCTGATGGCATTAATAAATGAATAAAATAAAATAAGAGAAAAACAAAACACTTAGTGGATACTTATCCATACTTATATAAATACTTATTCATCCCCCAAAGCTCACTGGATAAGATAGAATCCGTGCAAATAGCACCAATATCATTGGCTATTCACATATACAGTATATCCTCTTTAAGAAAATGGCCAAAAGGAGGCCAGTTCAGGGGAACAAAAAATTCTCTTTGAGGTCTTAAAATTATAAATAAATAAATTGTTCTGATGGCATTAATAAATGAATAAAATAAAATAAGAGAAAAACAAAACACTTAGTGGATACTTATCCATACTTATATAAATACTTATTCATCCCCCAAAGCTCACTGGATAAGATAGAATCCGTGCAAATAGCACCAATATCATTGGCTATTCACATATACAGTATATCCTCTTTAAGAAAATGGCCAAAAGGAGGCCAGTTCAGGGGAACAAAAAACAAAAAATGCGACAATTGGTCTGGAAGACTACATACGATCCACCACTGAGGTAACACTTTTCCTAACATCAAGCAGTGTGTTGTCATGACATGAAAAATGCTGTCCAATAGTGATTATCACATTTGGAGTTGGAGTAAGATTGCATTAAGGAATGGAAGAAAATGACAAAATATCAATCGATCAGGTGTCCACATACTTTTGGGCACAAGAATTTTGACTTTTCCATAGAAAAATGAATATAGGGCAATCACATGATAAATTATAATTTGCCTTATCTATAAAATGCTTAGGAGCAGGAAAAAACTAATGCTTAATAAAACTTATTTCATATAGAAATCCACTGGTGTGGACAGTTTTTATATTCTACTTCTACTACCTAAATGTTTCTAAATAGTTTGCACAATCATAAACTTAAACATAATCTACATATTCTGACCGTATAAATTGATACTGATAACTGATCCACAAGGTGGCAGTAGATAACTGGGGCGATTAGACAAGCTTAAGACCTTTCAATCTTTCTAGATCAACTCTCTATGCAGTAGAGGATGTGCAATGGATGTAATAAGTGACATATGAAAGTCTTGCTGTTTGTGGTGAACTGCAAAATTCCAAGAAAAATGTGATACAGTTTTGATCACTGAAAACTTTAAAAGCTGATTAATATAACCAGTTTCGCCGGCACAGTCAGTTATTACACACAGTGATAAATACTAAATCTTAAACCTTTAAACATTCTCTCTTATTTCATGCCCACCAATGTGTATGAGATTTTTAGCAGGAAGTGCTCATCAATGTGCTCTTATGGATTTGTGTCTGTGCTTTGGTTTGACCCTCAAAGGCATACTTCTTCCAAATTCAGTCCTGGAAGGCCAGTGTCCAGTAGAGTTTGTAATTCACCATCACCTAAACACACCCGTTGAACCTGGAAATTAACATTAGATGAAATCAGCTGTGTTTGAGCTGAAGATTCAACAAATTGTATTGGACACAGGCTTTTCAGGACTGGAGCTGGAAACCCTGCTTTAAGGTCAGACAAAGACAGTTCTTATATTCTTTAACAGAAGTGAAAATTACAGATGCACAACACATTTACAGAATGGGTCTGAAATATCCATAATGCTGCAGCGTGCCCCAACGGGTATGATCTAAGAAAGAGAGTTAACTTTGGACACATTGGGAAAACCCAGCAGCAAGTGTTAAATTAACAGTGTGAGATGTGTCAATCAAAAACAGATGTAAAAGTCAAAGAGTTTTTAATGTTTTTTTTTTATTTTTATTTTTTTAGTAATTTTTATTTAATATTTTTGGAACATGGTAAATGTAAGGGCAGCAGAAAAGCCCAAACTATTTTCTCAAAAATTTCTAAACATAATAAAATTATTAGTGCATGATAACAGCTTGAAAGCCAAATGGTCATACCTTGGAGTCAAAGTTAATTAAATGTCTTGGGATCAGATATTTAAATCGGAATACAAGTTTGCATTTAATATTCAGTTATCTGTCACTGGTCATAGGAGGGCAGCAGACTAAAATTAATTCACTTCATTTTTGCTGTCGTTCAGTTTTGAAACAGTATGGAATAGTAATTTTGGTATATCACACATGCATTTAATTTAAATTTAAATCTTTGACACATTATTTAAGATAGCTAGACGATTTAAATATTTAGCAATACTGAGTACAAGATCCAAAAATCATATACTATAATGCTATAGTAGTCGTAGTATTCTGAATTAGTTTTTCAGTTTCAGTATCTTCAGGATCATCCAGTCTAAAGAATTACAAAGACTGTATTGTTCTGAGTAGATCAACTAACCAAACCAGTAGAGCAGACTAGTTTTCATACAATAAAAATACGAATTTATGTCACAGCAAGTGACAGGTATTATCTCTGTAATTTTATATTCCTCTAACTAAGGAACTATAATGTAATAAACAAAACAAAACAAAACAAAAAACAAACATATTGACAGTTTGTAAAGTATGTTTTACTTAAATGCAGAGTGTGACGTAGAACAGGAAAGACCATTAACAAATAATCACTTGGTGATGTAGAATAGTCTACAAAGCAAATATCGCACCTCTCATTCTCAGTAGGGCGTAGTGATGGGAGCCTGAAGCTTGGGTTGCGATCCAATTTGGTCTGGCTCTTTGTCCTCTTGATTGATCCTTTTAGCCGCTTACTGAAAAAACCCTGAACAAGAGGAATATTTGTTACTGTTATGTCTGTTACGAGTCTGTTATTGTAATGCACCATCAATGCCCACATAGATAACCTGTATTTAGTGTTATTCAGTATTAATAAGCAGGGTCTCTGAATAGTGCCCGGTGTTGCTGTGTATACAAGCTCAAAAGGTTTTCAGCTTTTATTTACAAACAAGTGAAGTATAAACAGTGCTGTTAAAAAGCTATTTTTATAAAATGAGACATTTAAAAAATATAACATATGACAGGATAAGAGAACTGGTAACCTGGTCTTTGTGCATACTTTAACTCTGAAAGCCTTTTTTGCATTAAAATGTTTAAGGGTATTTTATGTTTCAGGATTGTGCAACACAGAGTGTAATATTATTCTTTTTTCAACACAACCTAGGGAATATGATAAGACTAATTTAGGTTCATTTTAACCAACCAAACATGACTGCATAAAAAAGGGGGGAGGCACATAGGAAAAGGAATACGATAGACACATATGATCAAATGTTTTTATGCTGTTTCTATGAACAAATAATAATATATGCATTTTATGCATATAAAATAATAATATGCATGACCAAATAAAAATATAAGACTTCACTTCCAAAAGTGACCTACAATGAGTACAGTATGTAAATATCAGAAACCAGATTTCTCAGCCCTTACTTACAGTATCATTTTATTTTACAACTGAATTCTATTTAAAGTTTAAGAGAGTTCACTGTTAAAAAACAAGTTTATGCAACATTTGCATTGTTTTCTCAACACTGACCACAATAATTGCAACTACATGTATGCTTTTTGACAGAATCTAGTCAACAATAGAAAGAAAAAAAAAACTCTACAGAAAAAGGAGGATAATATAAGGAAAAGGGGACCCATTAGGAAGACAGCAGAGAGAATGAGAGAAATTAAAACTTAGCAGAAAGAACAAACAAAAAAATATGTCTGACATTTAGGCCTTGATTGATTTGGTTCTGTAACATTTTGCACTGCTGATGAGCCAGGAACAAAAATAAAACACCGATAATGAATTTTATTTTGCAGCATCAAACAGTTTCTCACTAAATCTCTTCTGGTGATTCATGCCTTGGGTGGACTGTAGCTAGGGTATGACCTCATGCAAGTTTCATTCAGATTGACCTGTCTCTGAACTTCCTGGTACATTCCAAATTCAGCTACACCCCTGATTTTCACCAGTGTCTGGTTTCCTTCACCATATTATTCCATTCTATAGTCCTTTAGAGTTTGTTACTCTGATGTTTTTCTCTTTGTTAGATGTAATGCTTATTGTATTACTGTAACATAGTTCTTGCTTTCAATGTACTTTGTCCTAATGACTTCCATTTTATGCTGCTTGTGTATCTGTGCTTTGACAGTCTGCCTGATTATAGATCAATTTATTTATGATTAACGTTACTAGCCACCTTTGACAGTTTTAGAAAAAGTTAAAAGTTTCAAGCTAAAAATAAGATGATCAGTTTTAATGTAATCAGTGATATTATTTCAGGTTGAAGCCCATGTACATGTTTGCCTGTCTTTCTGTACGGCAGAACCCTCTGCCTAACTTATTAATACAAAGAAAATTTTTTTTTGTAAGGTTGAGTGTCTTATGTTGATTATCTTACGCCTTGTTTATGAAGTTGTACTTCTTTAAATCCGGCAGATAACTGTTCATAACATAACTTTTACCCAACATTTTGATTTAAGCGGCTAACACGGTCAGTTCAAAAACTTTACACGCATGTTTGTTCCAACGACCCGTATTTTATCTCATACTGGTGTTTGACATTTACTTCTTTAATTAGCACCACGGTTTCCGAACATATGGGACAAACTGTTTTTTTGTTGTTGTTGCAGTAAGCTATGCTGTGTCAGGCGTTTATTTGTTTCCTGTGAAGTCCCTTCTAATCAACATGTTGACATTACAGTCGTTTCTGTGTGTTCCGCACACTCTGTGAATTTACAGCAAACTTATCGTCTTGATTGACTATTGAGTGACACGTATAGCCATGCCCACTTTGAGGGCAAAAGCGCTGTATTCGTCCCAAAAACAAATGGCTGCTGTGAGGTAATCTGGCGCAAAATTTTCATTACGTCCCTTCTACTCAAAATTTTGGTTTAATTTATGGCTCAGACTTAACTTCAGACAAATACCGAAGGACTGGCAAAGTTTCATAAAAAATATTTATTCCAGTTCATTCATTAAAATGTTTTTTAAATTTTTATTTATTTATTTATTTATTTTTAAATGGTGGCACATTTTAACCACCCATTTGAAACCATAAGTAACGTTAACAACTCTGTAAAGTAATTAATATTAACAAGCATGTTCACTGACATGATTCAGCATGCAAAGGTTGGTCAGTTCATCCTATCCATTTAGGATTTGACTAGAAATTTAGGATTTGACTAGATTTTCACTTAAAATATTACTTTTGCGGTAAACTGTCCTTAGAGCTGTTTGTGTTTGTGCATCTGACTTCGGGTTAAAAAAATCTGTAAAATCTCCAAGCATACACCGAGAAAGTATTCAATAAATTATTTTATGGGTAAATGACTTAATCCCAATTGTTAATGCATTAATGTTGACAGGCCTAAAACATTAATTATACAATACAATAATATTATTGTATATTATGAAACAATAATTTATTATTAAATGAAATGAAAATGCTATGGAGATTAAAAACAGTCTAGTTGAAACCATTATGACCCTAATTTTTATGAACATTACTTATAATGTAGTTGAAGTTGATGAACATTACCTTCTCTTTAAAGATAACTTTTCCAGCTCATAAAATTGGAAACAGTTCTGGTACAGTATGTTGCTGATTGAAGACAGATACAGGGGTTAAAGTAAAAAAAAATCCTGAGCCTGAACTTTTTTTTGGGGGGGGGGGGGGGGGCTTTTTTTAATTT
>JAQMYL010000001.1:28954427-28973084 GCA_030014365.1 Clarias pachynema | reverse complement strand
TTTGGTTTACGAGTGTTTTGGAATACGAGCCAACTTCCGGAACGAATTATGCTCGTAATCCGAGGTTCCACTGTATATATGTATATACACTCTATATATGCATAGTGTAGGAAATGTTTTACATGCATGTTCTACAATTTAATTAGCATTTTCTCATACTTTAAAGATAAACAAAGAATAACTATTGGGTAATTAGTTAGCATTTTGTAGCATTGACTTAAATTGTTTAACTTGGGTCAGACATTTTGGGTAGTTTACCACAAACTTCTTACAATAAGTTATAACATGACAGGAACATGAAGATTTTCCTTCAATAAATCCATACAATCTTCTTTCTTCATGATGCCATATATTTTGTCAAGTGCACCAGGATGGTGGTGTTCAGCTTGTTCTTCAGACAACAGTTGTCATTGTGGCCAAACAGGTAAAGCTTTGTTTCATTGGACCAGAAGACTTATCCCCAAGAAGTTAGATGTGCAGCTTTAGACAATAGTCTGTTTTTTGGCAGTTTTGGAGCAGTCCTTAAGGTTGACAGAATCAGTCCTTTCTTTACTATAGAACATTACTATAGTAATTGTACATTACCTGGACAAATAAGTTGCACCCTCTAAGATTTCATTCAGGGTTGGATTACAGCACACACTGTGGCATCCAGTTCATGTGTGAAAATGATTCCTCATGTTCCCAGAACCACTCTTTCAAAATTTGAGTCCTGGAATATCCCTGTGCCACCAGGGAAGAAAATCTGTACTGATGTGATAACGAGGTCATTCAGCAAGTCACCAGCTGACTTCATTTTGTTGCCACATAACATTGCTAAGCCTAGACCTGACCAACAGAAGCAAGTCCAGATCATAACACTGCCTCCAGAGGCTTGTACAGTTGCCACTACGCATGATCGGTGCATCGTTTCATGCACTTCATTTTTTACCCTGACCCAACATTCATGCTCTCTAGAAAATTCAAGTCTTTTTTCCTGATTATTTGCACAAACAAGTGGTTTACTTATGGACACATAGGAGTTTAAACCCAGTCCTGTGGGTTCTCATCACATTACATCCCCTACTTTCACTATTACTACTACTCCTTCCTGAGAATTATGATAGCTGCATGGCCCCATGGTGTTCATACTTGCATAGTATTGTTTGAACAGATGAATGTGCTACCCTCAGTCATGTGAAAATTGTTCCCCAAGATGAACGAATGTGGAGGTGGAGGTCCACAATTTTTTTCTGAGGTCTGGGCTTATTTCTTCAGATTTTCCTATGATGAAAAATGAAGAAGCACTGAATTTGAAGGTAGGCCTTAAAGTGCAGCTTTAATTGACTCAAATGGTGTCAATTAGCCTATCAGAAGTTGCTGTGACATAACTTTCTGGAATTGTACGAACCGTTTATAGGCACAGTCAACTTAGTGTATGTAAACTTTTGACCCTCTGAAATTGTGAAATTATAAGTGAAATAATCTATCCATAAACAATTGTTGGAAAAATGACTTATGTCATTTATAAAGTAAATGTCCAAACTGACCAAAATTTGCCACTCAGTGGAGTGGTTAAAAATTTAAAAAGGTTTTAATGACTTATACTATGCCACTGTGCAACATTTTGAAAATTTTTTAACAAGCCTGCATTAATGAAAGGAATTTTGTGCACATAGTTATGAGTAAGTCTGCAAATTGAATAGTTTGTAATTAGTGTGTAGGTTAGTGAATACACTCAGTGTAAATAATTTGGAGTATAATACACAAGTTTGTAAACATTTGTGTGATATATTACAAAGTGGTCAGAAGTTCATTTGATGCAATGTGTTGCTTAGCACCAACCGATTGTCTTCTATTACTGTAAGTACTGTATATGCATGACATGCAACGCAGTAGTTAGATTGCCATCTAACTACTGCCATTAGTTAAAAAAGTTTTAATCACAAATGGCCACGATAATTGCTGTAATCAAAATGAAAATGAGGTTGTACTGTAGATGATAAGTGAGGAAGGGTTTGATTTTAAGTTTGGATACAAAGGAAAAAGATTTTACACAGAAAAGTTGAATAAGCAACCGCACTTTGTCGCCATATTGTGCTAAATCTGTTTGCCAACATTTGGAGATTTTATCATGTGTAAAAGCTGAACATTGCAAACCTCATGTTACAAGTAACATCCACATGAATTGCAGGACCCAAGGTTTCTCAACAGAACATTGTCCAAAGCATCACGCTGTCTATATTGGCTTGCCCTTCTTCCCATTTTGTATACTGGTGCAATCTTTTCCCAAGGTAAAACACACACACACGCACGCACACACACACACAGGCACACCTCGACATCTACATGATGTAAAAGAGATGATTCATCACAACTAGGTCACCTTCTTCCATTTCTCTATGGTCTAGTTCTGCTGTTTACCTGCCTATTGTATGTGCTTTTGTTGGTGAACATGGGTCAGCATGGGCACGCTAACAGTTCTAAACCATGTAAAAATAACCCTTTCCAGACAAATTCTTCTTTTTGTGTTATTATTGGTTCTAAGAATTTGGCTATGTCTGTGATTGGACGGAAAGGCAGTTTAGTTAAACGCCTTGTGAGTGAATTGGGGAGACAGATCAGAGCACTGTGTTTGGCGAGTTATGAATATATGCAGAGCTATCATCAGCTAACACTCCTCTTATTGTCAGATGCATGTGGTACACATCACAGTAAATACTGATTCTGTTGTATTAAATGCCACGCCTACTCTGATAGCGTGATAGCGGAATGAGCTGTTTGGAAGCAAAAACTGAGTGTTGAATTCATGGGTTTTATGTTTGAATTACAAAATGTGATAGAAAGTTTGATATCATTGCCTGATTTCCATGTGAAAGTGTTATTCACTATATCGCTTCTTGGACCCCTATATTCCCAAAAGCATTCTAAAGTTTAATAAAATTCCACACATTTTTAGGAAACAAAATTTTCTGTTGTATTTAAGTTCAACCAATTAATGATTATTAATGAAATTGATAATTTTGTAATGAAGGCCACATGTTTGTAATGAAGACTACATGACTACATGAACGCACATTAAGATTATTCTTGCTATTTTTGAGGACATGTTTATTTTTAGACATGAATCAGAGAGGTTTATGTTATTTTGGACAGATATAGGAACTGAGTCAGTGCAGTGATTTATTTTTCTTACTGACTGTATCCGTGACAAGCTGCAGTGAATCCCTAAAAATTATTCAGACTGAGATTCTGTTTCTGCAGATCCTCATGTAAAGGGTTGTGAGATTTTTAGCAAACCCACTACGACACTATGAAGTATGGCTACAGATTTTTTTTTTAATGTAAATTTATATATAAAATGTATAATAAATTCTGAATATATGTTAAATAAACACGTTCAATTAAATAAGAACATTTTCTTTGTTCAACACTAGATGGTGGAATTTAGTAAGACCAAAATTTAAAATACGGTTACACCTCCTCCTGAGTGGAACAGATGTGTGGGCACAGGCATGTGATAGTTTGGTGACATTTCAAAAGTTTGTCAATGTCATTTTAATTATTTTAACAGCCAAGAAGACTTACTTGTAATGCTGGCCAGCTAAAATATTTGATAAATACTTAATTTGATAACTATCGTAGTTACAGTAAAGGATTTGAAAAATACTATCATTCTACATCACTGTATTCTCTTTTAAGTAGCTACTCATCAGCATGTACAGTATTTCTGGCTATTCTTATCATTAGGCAATATTTATAAAATCACCACTGCATATTGTTGTTGCCAGCTCTAATTGCAAAACCTACTGTAGCACAGATCTTTATTCTATATTACATTCCAATTTGTTTTTCAGCCTTACAGACTATTTTAGTCATGTACTAAAAGAGGGCAAGATATTTTGGGGTTGGGATAGATGGCAGACTTTTAAATTTGTATCTGTGGAAATGTTTGAGAATGTAGACTAATGCTTTTCTGGGCCTGAGTTGAAGAACGCATTCACAACACCTGATTTATAGATTGTTTGGTTTGTTGCTTTGGGGAAACTCTTATAGTATGTAAGAGTACAGTATGTAAAATATAATAACAAAGTTTCCCGATTAGAAGGCTTAACTAGGGCCCTTTTAGACATCGGAGAACTCATAACTCTTACCTTGTTGTGCAGTAAAACATAAATAAAACAAAACCTCTCTCACTCTTGTGAGAGAAAGTTGCAATGTTGTTGTTGTTGTTGGTCTTATACTGTCTGTATATACTGCAGTCAGTCATAGTTACACTTTGGCATTCATTATGTCCATAGCAACACAGTTTGAAAATAATACGTGGTTATGGAACCAAGTGAAATCTTTCATATCATGTGTCATGAAGTCATTGAACAGAGTCATGGAACGAGATGCTTATCAAAGGGTAGGAAATTCTAATGTGTGCAAGCTTTTGATTTGTCTCATGTCTTGTTTGGGCGATGTTGAAGCCATCATTGCATTTTGCTTTTCTGCCTCCTCATTCCTGTAGAGAGCTTTGAAGTCCTACTTTGGGAATGACACTGTTATATTTGGGGATGTCCCGATACCACTTTTTGTCAGACAGAGTACAAGCACAAATACTTCCATTTGAGTACTTGCTGATACTGAGTACTGATACAAGTACCTGCTGTTGTCCCAGAGCATAACATAAACGTTTTGGAATGTCCCACAACTGAAGTGTGTCATCAAATTCACCTGCTATTGCTTTGCTTGTGTGACAAACCCAAAACTGCTTGCAGTGTGAGGAGTACTCTCTATAGAATAAAATCCTCAACAATATTTTTGATGTGATTTTTTTCTTTTGTTTATTTTTAGGATAAGAAAAAATACATTGCATGCATGTGCTTACTGGAAAATACATATACATATTTCTGATCATTGTAATTAACAATGAAAACAGTACCTTCTCATAGGCAGGAAATCGCCTCCTCTCCATTTGTAGGCTTTTTGTGGTCTTTCGGTACCATGGCAATAGCTCATAAACAACAGCAGCATTGCCGATATCGCAGTTAGGAAGAAAACTAATGATATGCTAAAATGATCTACATATAGGTTTGTTGGCATAAAAGGCAGATCTGATTGACAGTGTTGTTTAGACACATAAGCTAATGTCTTCTGGGGTCTGTTAATTGAAGAATTGATTCACAACACCTTTTTTTTTTTTTTTTTGTAGTAGTAGCTTTGCCACAAGGGACCATTCGATTCCCACAAAACTTGACACAGGTTTTACGCCCCATGCTCCTCTTCACACAAGCCTCCAATTTGATCTGGGTGTTTCCAAATTGCCTGTAGGGTGTGAATGAGCGTGTGTGTGCCCTGAGATTGGCACCTTGTCCAGGATGTACCCCCGCCACATATAGACGATGAGCGAGTAAGTGAGGGAGTGAGCGATTCTGAGATACTTCCTATATGTTGTTGTGTTGTCTGTGTCAAATGTCCATGTTTTGCCCATCAAGCCATCACCTGATACCTCATGTGAATTCCTAAAATTGTGTGTGTGTGTGTGTGTGTGTGTGTGTGTGTGTGTGTGTGTGTGTGTGTAATAGTACAGGGAAGTGAGGCATTGCAGAAAATTCTTTAAACAGGATCAGTGCATTGTGTAATAATGACTCCTAGCCCTTAAGTCATTCAGACTGGGTTTGTCACTGAACTCACATGAAGGGTCATGTGAGCTTTTTGCAGTGTGCCTGATTTTGAAGTCATCTATGTCAAATGGCTACAGTGGAACATTCCTAGTTAAAACCACTGAGAATCTTCACAAAACAATGATCTAATATGGTTCCTCTTTTCATGTTGTCAGGGAAATTCCATTTAAAAATATGAGGAATATTTCTGTTCTTTGTTATCTTTCCATAAAAGATTACCTATTTGGATGGTATCTTATGTATAACAGTTGTAATAAAATCAGTGAGAGAAAATACCCCCAGTATAAAGGGGTATAGAGGATGAGTGAGTGAGTTTATGCGAAAGCTCAGACTGTCCACCAGGGGGCAACATTGTATTGGTAAGCCCCATAATGTCCACAGACAGATGAGTCATGCTTTTGGGCGGGTGCTTTATAAACAGCCATACTAAAGGCCTTCTCGTCTGTGTGTCTCTGACATGCTGATGAGGTTCTACCCCAACAGGATAGATCTTGTTTCTGGTTCCTCACAAATCTTTTTCCACCTGCTTATCTCAATTTTTTTTCCTTGTCACAAAAGTGATCATTGTACAATTAAATTACATTTAATTGAAGTGTACCAGAGGTACATACTGCAACAATTCTGATAAGAGGATAACCATAAATATAACCATAAATATTTTAATATTATTCATAGAGGGAAATAAAAAAAAAAAAAAAAAATATTGAAGTGGATGAGTGACTAAGCTGATCTTCACTGCTGATGTAATAAAGAAATGCTTATATAGAAAAACATTTGAATAGAACATTTATATATTCTAAACAATAGGAAATTAGGTTGAACAATATGAATGTACAGGGTGGGTGACAATTATCTAGGCAATATTTAATGGCCATTGAATTTGTAGTATTAATTGAGCACCACACCATGGTGCCCCACCCCATTTTTCCTCTTACTGTGACATGCGTGGTTAGAGCAGCATTTTTCAGGACATTGGCTGAGACAACGCAGACCTCATGAACGGCCTCCAAGATGCCCAGATCTCACTACATGTGATTTTTTCCTGTGGGGCTACACATATGAGGAAGTGTACAGGACAAAGCTTCGGACACTGGAGGACCAGGATTCAGGAGGTTCTTAGTAATATCCTGAACAACCTCCTTCAGAGGACTGTGCATTCCATCTCTGGCTGTTTGGTAAAACTGGTTGACGCCACCGGTGTCTACGTTGAAATTTAAAGATTGCTTTCATTTTACTATGTAATAAAGTACATCTATAAATTGTTTCAATAAATTTGTATTCAGAATATGGACTAATTGTTAATGTCTAGTTACTCTTCACTCACCCAGTATACCTGATATGCGGAAACGTGGAATCACTCCATAGAATTGTCAACTCATAGCCATTTCCCCACAGCAACCACTGTAATTGAGTCCTTTTTGTAGCTTCAGAGTGAAACATTAGATGTAATTGAGTTTCCAATTGCAGACTTTTAGATAGGAACATAGCAGAGGATCTGAAGTTGCAGGGCTGTAATTATTGTAAACTAATGTGCAGGCGGAGACAAAGGAAGAAAGGGAAAGGGAGAATACAGGCAAGGAGTGTGACAACCACATGTTTCAGCACACATATATATCTCTCTCTAAATCCTACAAATCCCCCTTCTAGAAAAAAAAAGGTTTCAACCTTAGAATGGAAGTATCTAAAATCAAATAAACCAGCAACCAAATCCTTTAATAAGATTGGTGTAGTCAATAATCACAGACAAACTTGTGCTTCATTGTCAGACACAGTCCCTGTATCCCCCTCTGTTTAAAGCACTCAGGTTCAGCCTGCCAGTGTCCGTCCTCCAAACTGTTAAAACCATGTTTCACCTCACTGGAGTGCTTCTCAAAACAACATCTGTGCTTAGCCAAGGGCAAATAATGGCTCTGGGCCTCAAATTAGAATTACTAGAGACAAACAATTAGCAGAAGGCTTAAGTACAGAATGTACTATATTGTAAAACACTATTATCTTCCAGTTGTCCTTTTTAGTGCTCTTCATTGTTTCTCTGATGGCTGCAGTAGGATTCTAGTCATGTTATGTCTAGATATAATATGTATGTCAGTGATATAATTTGTTAAATGTTCTTGCTTAATTTGATATTATTTTATTCCCCCAAATTTCTGATTCATTGTACTGTATTCTGTCTGTAGAAAGCTGTGGATCTGTTATTTCCATTGAGGTCCTTGCATTAAACAAAACCCTTGTAAACAGATTGGGCCATTTTACAGAGTAAAAGCCAGAAAAAAAAGAATTTTACAGAGTAAAAGCCAGAAAAATAGTTTTTGGTTCTTGAGCAGTCAGGAAATAGAAAAGCCCCCATTTTCACCACAAAAGCATTTCCCACATCAAGAGCTCTCAGCCAACCTTTTAATTACACTAGAATCCAGGGCTGACGTCACACACTCCCTCCGCTTCCTTTTATCTTCCACTTTTGTAATTACTGGCTTCATTCCACTGAATGCTGTCCTGACCCAGGCTTCAAGCTGAACTGCACAACATTACATGTTTGTGAGAGGGATGATCCAAACTGGCAAAGTGATTGAAGCATAATATCCCAAACAAAGTTTGTTTAACTGATTAGTGGGCTATGATATTGATATTGACTTGTAGTATTTGTACTATTGTAGTAATGTTGAAATAATTTTAAAACACGTGGGAATTTTCAGAATAGCATGCTATATTTTAGCCTGCACACTTCAGGCCCTGTCATGTACCTTCAGGCCAGTTTTTGCTGACAACAATTCACAGAACTGTTTCACAACCTCAAGATAGGAAGGCGAATAGCACAATCTATTTTATTAACGTATGGGGTTGGGGGGGGGGGGGTATTGCAAACAACAATGGGCATATTGTGCAACACCTTCAGCTTGCCAATGTGCTGCAGAGTATACATATTCAGTTATATAACTGAAGGACAGGTGCATGTTGTGCATCAATGACAGTTGAGTTTACATCACTGATTTTTTTTGTCCTTGGTTTGATTTGGTTGCTTTGATTTGCTTTCACGTTCCCTTCAAATCTTCTGACATTAGTAGATCTGTAGATAGATACACTATATCTGTGTGTTCATCCAAGTTATACAACAAAATAAAATCCAATATTATTATAAACAATTTATAGTTAGCAGTCTTGCATTCTAGAACTTATAAGGATGTACAGTATAAGCTTGTTGCTTTGAGGTCTCCCTCTAGGGTCCTTTTAGGAAGCCGACAACCCTTACCTCTTACCTTGTTGTGAAGTAAATAATAATTAAAACAAAACCTCTCTTACTCTTGTGAGAGAAAGTTGCAATACAGTCTGTATATACTCAAGTCAGACATAGTCCTACTTTGGCATGCATTATGTCCATGGCAAGAATGTTTGAAAATAATACGTGGTTATGGAACTAAGTGAAATCTTTCATATCATGTGTCATGAAACAGTCATGGAACGAGATGCTTATCAAAGGGTAGGAAATTCTAATGTGTGTAAGCTTTTGATTTGTCTCATGTCTCGTTTGGGCGATGTTAAAGCCCTCATTGCATTTGATACTCTGCCTCCTCATTCCTGTAGAGAGCTTTGAAGTCCTACTTTGGGAATGACAAATGTTATATTCATTTAAACGTGTGTGTTCCTGTAAGCTGTGAGCTAAGATAATCTTTGGAGTTATAGAAAAAAATATATACTTACTGGAGGTGATGAGTAACATTTCACCATCTTTTTTTCAGGTGTTTTTTAAAATCATGATTAGTCAGTATTGTGTGAATAAACTGTATTTTCTGTTTTCATAATTAAAATTGATTTTAACAAGCATGAATTGCTATAAAGAGGATTTAAATTAAACCTAACCAAATGTAAAGTTGTCAATCTCACATCACTTTAACTTCAAACACTTGATTAGTGTTGTCGGAATTGATAGTGGTTGGAAAATATATAACACTGCTATTTTAAGAATGCTGCTTCAATGCTGATCAGACTGTGCAACCACATAAGTCAACAGGAAGCTGACTACTCAAAAAAAAGAAAAGTGCACTGGTAAAAACTCTTACGTGGGCGAGAAACGGTACACAAACAACTGCAAATACACTTGCAGTTGAATGCTCATATTCAGTTTCCATTACAATTCATTTGAAATGGGACATGTTGCTATGCCTCTCAATACAGTATGTTTACACATGAACTTCTCTGGCTTGCAGTCTAACCCCAATATATGACCTATAACCAATGCATGTTCTGTACACGGAACTGAACACAACAGGTGTATTTATAGTCACAGTGCTACATTGCCTGTACTTCAATGACTCTGTGTGATTAAAAGCATATACACTATATGGCCAGAATTTTGAAAATGCATTTCAAATTCTTTGATGATTTGCTCCATGTGTCTAAGAAAGACTTTTCAGGAGATCTTATTGAGATACAGCAGAACTTACAGAGGTAAGAGAAGACACTGAGGCTCTGGAGGTACAGTCAAGTGTTCTTGTTTATCCCAAATTCATGGGGTTGAGGTCAGGGCTTTGTGCAAACCACTTAAGTTCTTCCACTTCACCCTGGGTAAATCATGTCTTCATGGTCCTCATACAGAAACCTTGTCATGATTAAACATGCACCATTTCCCTCGGCTTGCTCATCAGGAACAAGCTGATATTTATGATTTATACATTTTCTCTCACATTTTTTAAACTCCTTTCCATATATAATATTCTGAAAAATCTGCTTTATGAGAATGACCATTGTAAAAAGGGTATACTGTATAAATAATGAATCGAATTGAACTATAGCATACAAACACATTCTATACAATTCTGTACTTTCAATTTTGTGGCAACTGTTTAGGGATGTTTGCATATAGGTGTGATATTAAGGCGTCCACTTACTTTAGGCCACATAGTGTATAACAGATGAAGCTGTAATGTTCACACATTACTGCTATGAGCATGCTGTTATCCCCACATGATATCACAAGAAACACTCACTTAAACAAACACATCACATGAACTGTGTGTTTTGAAAAGGTGGTTGTAGATTAATACATCTAGCTAAAGCTCCCAGCTAAAGTTTTCCAGCAAACCCATCAGACTAAGTTAATGCATTGCAGCAGTCTAGCAGCAGGAAGAAAAGATTGATCACATTGATGGCCTAATGGCTGAGTGTTCTAGCATCCTGTGTCTCTATCTCTGTCTCTTTCTCCAGCGAATGCGTTTATACACTACCAGACAAAAGTTTGGACACCCCTTGGTTAATCTTTTATTATTTTCAACATTGTACACTAATACTGAAGACATCCAAACTACGAAAGATCATGTATGTAATTATGTAATGAATAATAACAAAAAAGTGTTAAGCATCCCAGAATATGTTTTATTTTTAGATTGTCCAAAGAAGCTACATGTAGCTTTGATGACAGCTTGGCACACTCATAGCATTCTCTTATCGGATTCACAAGGTAGTCACTTAGAATGGTTCTCAGGTCACAGGTGTGCTTTGTCAAGAGTTAATCTGTGACATTTCTGGCCTTCTTAATTTGCTTTAGACCACCAGTTGTCTTGTGCAGAGGAAGATATATATATAATATTAATTCTTTACAAATCCATATTAAGGCAAGAAACACTCCGTTAAGTTAAAGAGAAAAGGCCATCATTACTTTAGGTAATGAAAGTCAGTCAATCTGAAATAATCCTTAAACTTTCAAGTTCAGTCTGCAAAACCATCAAACGCTTTGATGAAACTAAAGACTGTCCCAATAAAGGAAGATCAAGAGCTACCTCTGCTGCAGAGGATATGTTTATTAGAATGACCAGCCTGAGAAACAGCTGATTAACAGCACCTTGGTTTAGAGCCCACTTACAGTAAATGCTTCTCAGAGTTCAGGCTTCAGACATGTTTTCCAACCGGACAGTAATCCCAAACACACTTTTAGGTCATGTCAGCGTTATTTTTCCAAGAAGGAGAGTGATGGAGTGCTGTAACAGTTGACCTGGCCTCCACAGTCACCCCATCTAAATCCAATTGTGATGGTTTGGGAGGGGTTGGGCGATGGAGTGAAGGAAAGCAACCAACAAGGGCATTCCAGGTGACTACCTCATGAGGGTGACTAAGAGAATGACACGAGTGTGCAAGAGTATGATCAGTTCTAGAGAATAAATTAAAAACATTTTTTGACTTCTTTTCAGTGTTAAATATTACCAAAACTGTTTTCAGAGTGATATGCTAGGCATTCATAGAATGCCACTAAGGCACATATTCTAAATACCTTACATTTGGAAACAGGGATACCAATGTGACAAGACAAGTAGCATTCAGAACACACTTAATAGACAGAATTTTTCTGGTTGCATAGTGCGTAGTTGCAAGGTGGCATAGTGACATTTTACCAATTTACAAAAGAATAATAATTAAAACTTATAATAAACATTACAAATATATCTGGATCACATCTAATGATTGACAGATGCATTTCTGTCAATTGTGGATGGGTAGGGTAGGAGGGCTGAACAAACAGAGAGTCACAATTACTACTTAAATAACAAAAAATGACAATTTATTATATAATTCTATACAAAACAGAAATATACCTTTATAAACCACTTTATTAGGTTCACCCATATACTCGCTCATTTATGCAAATATCTAATTAGATGGCAACAGAATAATGCATAAAATCTCACATAGTATATTTGTCCAGACTTTAGAACCCATAACACACTGAATGGGCTAGAATGACAGAAGTCCACATTGGGCTCCACTCCTGGCAGCCAAGAATAAGAATCTGATGCTACAGTGAATGCACGCTTGTTGACAGTTAAAGATGTGCTCTTCTGCAGTTGTCACCTGTTCAATCTAAGGTTCAGTCTGTTTTGTGTTTTGATATGCTTAACTGCCTACCATGTCTGTAAATATTGGCTGTTTGAGTTACTGCAGTCTTCCTGTCATGCTGGCCCATTCTATTTTTACCTTTCTCATAAACAAGGCATCAACAAACAAAGTGTTTAAAGTAAACAAACTTAAAGACTTTTCCTAGATCAGTCCATGTGGTGCACATTTACATCCCAAATACAGCCCTAAGCCATCGTGGCTCATGTGTTCATATCATTTTGCAGTTCAAAGTCATGTTTATGGTTTTAAAAGGCATCTTTAAGCTGTTCATATGGGTCCATCCTCAACAGTAATAGAAGTTTCCAAGTGATGAGAGATCTAGCCAGAAGTAGGGCAGGATCAAGCATAAGGGATCTGAATCACTGATATCTCAGGACTAGTATGTGTCTCAAGGGTAGCATGTAAGTTAACTCAGTTACTCTAACCTTTCTCTTAGGTCAAAGCAGTCTGGCCATTCTCAATCAATTCAAGGAGTTTTGGTCCACAGAACTATCACTCGCTGGATGTTTTTTCCTTATTGGAGCAGTCTGAATAATGTTTAGAGGCTGTTGTACATGACAATGCCAGGGGATCAGAATTTCTAAAAAAAAAAAAAAAAAAAAAAAAAAACCTTCAACTGGCCCATCTGACCCCAACAAGCTAAAATCACTGAGATCACATTTTTTTTCTCAATTTAGATGGCTCATGTGGACATTGCACAAATATTTTATGTATTGCACAGCTGTCATACAAATGGCTGATTTAAAAAATGGATGAATATGTAGGTGTTACTAATATATTTACTAATAACATTACTAATAAAATGTTCAATTAGTATACATGTTTAGATATGCTGCATAAATTCGCACATACAGTATATTAAATTCAGGCGGTGAATGGTAACAGGTATTTGTAATAAAATGTGAATATAGTGTGTTATTCAAACAGATATGTGGTACTTTACTGCCATTATATTCTGGGCCTTTAAGCTTTGCACCCCTCTGCCAGTAGGCATGTTTAAACAGTTTATTTCATAACAAGTTGTAAAACCAAGATTAAAACACAGGCTAACATCTCCATTGGATTGTTTTTTATTAGGCAATTGTAGTCGTTTATATCCTTGAAGACTTTCACTCAGTGTCAGGTGGCATATGTTAGACCCTTAAATGGATGTTTACTGGGGGGGGCATGAACTGAGGGGGAGGGGCTTTTGTTTTCATGCTAATCCGTTTGTATTGGCACTTTAATCCTTTTCCTTTTTCTTTCAGACCACCTGCACATTTTGCCCAGAGTGACTCCAGTCTGGAAGGGCAACAAGGGCCTGCCTTGGTGAAAATTGAGAAAGCCTTTCCTCTAAGAAACAAGTATCAAATCAACTTCAGATAGTACCGGCCAAAAGTACTGGAACAGCACAGCCAATTCCTTTGTTGTGGCTTTTGATACTTGAGTTTTAAAACATGAATATCTATATCAGAATTTCAGAATTCATTTCATGATTTTCCATCTAGGTGTATTAAACAATTTGGAACCTTGCACTTTTACTGTATATAGTACCCTGTATACATAGTAGCAGTTTAACTGGGTACAGCGGCATAACTACTGTGCTACAACTTGTTGGAGATGAAGACAAGGTTTTATATTTGCTAGAGTACCAGCAATTTTTAATGTAGTTTTGTTTGGTAGGTCATGTTTGAAGACTTGTGTAGGCTTGCAATTTCAGGTTGCTATTTTTTCTCTTATACTTGTCTTAAGAAAGGATGTTTTACAGACTTGCAGTTATTACTGATAAATCAAGGTTTATAACATTCTTAATAGTGCGGTTAAACAGGACTGTTAAAATATGCACGAGTTGTAATAAATTTTTCATGCAATATAACTTAAACCTGTCAGACATTGGTCTACGTTGTAGTTTGTTAATTATTTTCTCCACTCTGTACACACTGAGCTAGCTGCTTCTGATTACTCTGAAATGTACACTACAGTGGGCAGTTACTTGAAAAAACTCTAACTCTCTCAACAGCCTTCTGATGCACTCAGCTGCACCAGACATTGTTTAGATCTGCTTGTTGTGTCAGTCACACCCAGTTAGATATGTGTGAAATGTCAATATTATTTGTAACATGAACCACAACCACAAGATTCTTCAGCCAAAGCAAAACCTGTTTTGCTTTTCTGGTGGTTTTGCAGGAAGTCTGGGCTCATAAACATTATAACGGTAACATGAAGTGGCTGGTATATTTTAGTTAGTCAATAAGTCAGTAAATAAGTAAATAATTAAGTCAGTCAGTCAATCAGTCATTCACTTTTATGTATAAACACATTCAAAACAATGACCATTAATTACAGTGTGGCACAAGGTTCTACAAAATATTTTCCACCAATAACTGCTCTTGACTTCTTCGGACAATAAGCTTTGCAAAAAAATTCAAATAAAAAATATACATTTAAAAATTATACACACACTACAGTATGTATTGAACCATTCTCCAAAGTTTTAAAATAAAAATATAATATGGTTGAAAGCCTGTTCCAGATGCATGATCACCTTTCTGTTTTAGCCAGTATGGACTGACAGTCAGTGGAGGTGTGTGGTAAACCTTAAAGGTCCAGATGTCTGCATTGTTAGAGGCAGCCAGTCCAGGGCTTTAAAACCAAATGATAAAATCTTCTATTTCATCCTAAGTTTAATTAGAAGCTGATAAAAGAAAGTTAAAACTGGGTAAATTTATCAAATCCATTTATTTGCAAGATAGCCAAGCAATGCTTTTTAATTGGTTGTGAAAAGGAGAATGGTACATAAACTATTGAACATCATAGAGAACACCACACCTCCCATACCCAACCTCTTAGTCAAACAGTGAATCACTTTTAATAAGAGAATTTTTCAACATTGCTGTGAAAAAAACACTATAGAAAGTTGTTTCTGCCAAATGCTATTACTTATTACCGTAACTCTCCACCGTGTCAGGGGAGGGGTCTCGTTCTCTGATGACATCACTACATACATGATCATGTGCACCATACTTGTTTATAACTTTTATCAGTCTGTTAAGCATGTTAGTCTCATGGACAGTCCCATGGACAGTTAAACATGTCCCATTAACTTACCTTGTTAATGTCTCATGCATGTATATTAACCTGCAAAAACTTTACTTTAATATACAGTTTCCTTAGATTATCAACTTGTATATTTATGATCATTTACATAGGATTAGTATGTCAGTTATCAGTATAACCAAACTCAATATTATGTGATATTGCACCTTAATGTACAGACCAAAATGTACACCTTAATTTTTTCTGTGTAATATAAAATTTAGCCCTAGCCTTGTAATATCCTTGAATACTTTTTTAATATCAAATTTGTGAATTGGCTGCTGTAACAATTAAAATTCTCTTTGTTTTTTAAAAAGTACTCTGTCCATCCATCCATCCATCCATCCATCCATCCATCCATGTATTAAAAGAATTTTTAGCTTGTTGCACACTTGCAACTGTATAGCCGATCATGACACTTTGCTTCTTAAATGCTTTGTTTTAAAACTGGAAAGAAGTTAAGAATCCTGTTTTTGAGGACAGATTGAATACTTTCTAACCATTTGTTTGACGTTTGTGGCTTCATAACTTAGATAGTTAATCAATATAGACTAGACGCATAAACAATTTATTATTTTTTTTTAATCATCCATTTTACCTGTACAAAGCAGGGCAAATCAGTGTTTATTAAGTAACTGTACTGTAGTAACAAAACAAAAGTTTAAAAGACAAACGTGAAAGTGTGGAAAGTAATTTTGAGTATAGAAATATGAATAGCTCACATTTTAAATGCATGAATATGTTTATTTTTAATTTTTTTACTGAATCTCATGTTTATAAGATATAATAATACACAGTCTGTATTTAAGTTTCTTTATAGTCTTGGGATAAGAAATATACAGTAGTGTTGCATTAAAAAGGATGGGATGCTGGGAGAATGCAAGAACATATAGTTTTATATACTAGTTACATATACACACAAACAGTATACATATATGTAGTGGCACCTTTTCCATCCTTGCCATTCTTCCTACAACTACTTTGACTTTTGATAGCAAAACTGAAAAAAGAAAAATCTGTTTTATTTCTGCTTCTGTGTCTACAGATTGAAATGATAAATAATAACAACTGTTAATCTTATTATCTCTAAATCTCCTATCTGTTAACTCATGACAACTTCTTCTGCACCTTAATTTAAGGTGTACAAAGTGTTTCACAGATACTGTAACTTTTATATCCTTTAAGGAAACAAAAAGACACACCCAGAGTTTGGGTTGGGTATTAACCACGTATCTGTGTGCGATTGCGTGTGTTTATAGCAAGTCTGAGCAAGCCAAGATATGTGTGACACTGTTGTGTATCCACAACAACTATAATGCAGCATACAGCAAGTTTCTCTGAGTGGGGTTTCCTCACACCTTTAGCTTCTGTGCGTCATCACAGCGTCTCTCCTGGCATTTCACAACCACCCACAAGTGTCTGAGATCCTCTGCTTATTTTGACATCCCACACATTCATTGCTGCCTCAATATCAGGCCTTAAAATCATTAAGCAACCTCCACTTTCATACACATACACAGTGAACTTATGAGATGACATTAGTGGTTCTATGTCACCCCATGAAAGAGAGAAGAGTGGAAAACCCTCAGCTATCATTATAGGTCAACTTAATTAACATTATAGTTCAAGTTGCTGTCATTTTAAAACAGTTTTTATGTTGTTATTAGTTAGCTTTTACTGTACTAATATCACATCCATGACCCTTTGAGACAAGTGTAAAGATTATACAAACTGCCTCGTAACAAAGCTGCACTAAGATACCCAAAAGTATGTGAAAACCTGACCATCACTTCCATATATGCTTATTGAACATCTAATGCATTCACATGATCGGGCTTCTTTTGATTTTGTTGGAAGACTTTCCAATAAATTTGGGAGCGTGGTTGTATCATATGGGCATTATGGTCTGATTTCCCCATGCTTTTGCCCATAATTAGTTTGAGGCTATTACAATCAGCAGAAGAGTACTCAATTCCATATTTCTGTGGAAAGCACAACATATAGCAATCATTAGTCACCAACATTCTCAGTAATGAAACGTAGTTAATGGTATAATTTCGTCTTCAAATGGCATAAATTTATATGATATGCTTTTGGGGCTTATTAATTTGTGTACACAATCATGATTTCTAAAGTGACTTTCTGGTGATGCCCCAAACTGCTCATTCATTAAGGCGAAACAAAACAACAATATTTTGCTCATATAAAGGACACAGTTTTATTTTGTTTGCATGTTTTTACAAACATAAACCTCATGTTTATGTGGTAAATCTTTGCTGAGTTTTGAATGTTATCCACATTTATATATTCATATTCAAAATGAAAGTGTGCCCTGTGTTACACAGAGAATGCTTATTCATTCTTTCAGGTTAATCATGTGAGACTGAAGACCCTTCCTCATTCACCCAACCCCAGGAGGTCGGTGACAGATGGGGCCTTACCACAGCTGCAAAGGATTGGGGGTATGGGAGGGGCAAAGGTCAGCCCATTACACAGACAAAACAGGCACACACATCCCCACATAGAATCAGCACAGGTTTAGACGCTGACAATTTAACACGGCCCCACTGAGACTTTGAGTCTGAATTGATTTCAACCTGGTTGTTTTCTCCTGGTTGCTTATAGTGTAAATTATTTAACTTGTACAATTTTGGTTTGTATGGGGGAACAATTCAAGCTGATAATGCTGACCTCGGGACCTCTAGGAATAACATTAAAGATTAAACGACTTGTTTTCCAATTCCTTCCCCCTTATTGTTAGATCATGTCTGTTTACCTTACTAGAAGGTAAGCCTAGTCTGAAAATAAAATTAAAATTCTGGGATAATATACATGACAACGCTAGTAAGCATTTTTTGGTTTTCTCCCATAGCCCAAAGTCGTTTGACTGATTGGTATTTCCAGATTGACTATAGCGAATGTGTGTATGTGCGTATGAGCCTGTGCCCTGCGATGGGTTGTCACCCTATACAGAGTCCGCTGACATGTGCTTTGAGCTCCCTTTGATGGACTCCACGCCCTACACAGGCTAAGCAGTATGAAAAATTAGTGA
>JAQMYL010000001.1:28937919-28951737 GCA_030014365.1 Clarias pachynema | reverse complement strand
AATGGAAAAGTGTTTTCGGCTGAGTGTTTTGCACTCAGCTCCAGAATAACAGGAATTAATGGATCCGCTTGCTAACTTTAGTAAGAGATCTGACTATTATGTAAGCATGCACTTAGCTGAGCTCTGATGGGACAGTGTATGGCAAACGAGTCTTGTGAAGATGACATCATTGTGCAGTTTCGTGTTTGTGTCTGGATGTGTGTATGTACGGCATGCTGCAACACACGTGCTAACCCAGCAGCACACCTATTCAGTCTCCACAGGCACTTTATCCAGTCAACAGCAGGAGATTAGAACCCAGTGTGTATATAGTCCTTACCCTCTCTCTCTCTTGTGTTTGTGTGTGTGTGCGTGTTTGTGTGTGCATATGTGTGTTTTCCGTGATTTCCACCACCTTCTGTTCCAGTTAAGCCTAAATGCAATCCCCTGTAATTACTTTATTATAGTAATAGTCAAGTAACTTACACTGGCTGCATATTTAAAGAGTGACTTACATTTTTATTGCAGCTAATAAAGGCTTTGGTCCAGCCAACAGTGGAAATAAAACATCTGTACACCCCTGTTAAAATTGTACTTTTTTAAATGTTGTTTTACTGTGTGTGTGTGTGTGTGTGTGTGTGTGTGTGTGTGTGTGTGTGTGTGTCCTTATTGTGAGAACACTATTCTGCCAGATACTGAACCTCCTCCCATTCTCATTATTATCTGATAATGGTATTTGTCCACTCATCGTGGTATCATTAGCTAATTTGACAATGGTGTTAGTAAAGTGAATACGTAAGTAAGTTATAAGTAAAACTGGAGGAGAGGAGGAGACTGAGGACTGGGGTTTGCCAGTGTTCATAATGAGAGTGGATGATATGTGATCTTCCATCCTAACATTCTGGGTCTGTTGCTATGGAAGTCCAGTATCTATGTGTACAGAGAATTATATTGACCAATATTAAAGTATATTGTAACTGAAACGTCTGATCTTTATTAAATTTAGTATAAACTGCATTCTGTTCGTGCTTTCCTCTTGTTGCTATTCAGCCTGAGTAAAGTGCTAAGGGACACTCAATAAATATGCAGTCAGTCATTGTCTCAAACCATTCATATAATTTTTTTCTGATGTGCATGTAATACAATCTCACCACTTACAGACCTTCAATGAATAAATGAAACAAAAACTGAGTGGATGTAAATGCATTGGCTTGTGAATTCCAGTAAAGGTTTCTCTGTGAGAGCGTAGACAAGAGAGAGTAAAGCAGAGTAAAGTGGGAGCAGAGCAGGAAGTCCATTCACATACTGTATGTGATGCATAACCTAATTCCTGTGGCCGAAGTACCTCAGACGAGTCAATGACGCCGTTCTCTAAGCTGTCATTGATCTTCTGTCAGCCAACTATTGATTTGGTATACGAGGCAGAGATTTCAGCAAGAAATATGGCTACTCTCAGACCTGAATTATGTGCTAGTTTATTTTTTCTGGCGGAAAAGATGGATAACTTCAAGAAATTAGGATCTTAAATCAGGTAATCCACCCAGACTGTGGAAGTTTAATTACTTCCTTGATTACCTTTACTTTAAAAACATTTTAAGTAAGTCTTTTTTTTAATCAAATTAAGTCATAGTCTGTTCTTTGTTCAAACTATTTTGTGTTGTTCATTATGTACAGTTAAAGAAAAAAAAAAAACCTATTGATTCTTCTATCCAAAGTATGACTACCTGTGCATCACACAAAGTGAAATGACTGTCTTGTTTTTGTCGATCTTTACGGGGAAAAAATCAGTCTGAACCATAGAACTACCTGCCTTTAGAGATTATATATTATAATAATTACAACCTACTGCCCCCATCTTTACAGTATTACTTTCAAACTAGGAAGAAGTTTTTTGTGTCTTAAAACAAATGCAGCACTTGGGAAGCAATGTCACTTGAAAACCGTGACTGTTTCCATAAATGGTACTGGGCCCTGAACTGTGGATCAAGAGCAAGAGCATCCTACAAATGCAACTGGGTAGTCAGCTAGTTATATGGGAGAGGGAAGTACAGTTAGCTGAACAGAAAACATAGTGATACTGCAGAAATAAATAAATATTTTCAATCAGTTTCATGTTCCTTTACTCTTTATAGTTCTAAGTATAAACATTTTCATATATTACAGAGATTTGAAGGGGTACCAAGCAACTTTGTCAAAATAGTGATGCTGCATGCTTACTGAAAGTAACAGTTACAGTAAGTCATCTGGTTAACAGTTTAAATCCTGCCTTAAATTAAACCTACCATGCATTGTAAATTAACACACATATATTTTTGAGATTTTTTAATAGTGAAGAATGATTTGGTCTCTTGGTGATTAATTGCTGCATGAGTACACTGGATTATTTGGACAAAATTCACTCAAATCATTAAGCTTAAATTACACACACCTCATATCCCTGTCCCCAAAATGAGATAGTTAACAATATGATGATAAAGTAGTTAGGCAGTTCTATGGAGAATTGGACATCAGTTCTCCATAGAACTGCTAGGTGTAATCCTTTTCCATATTGAGGATTTCAGTATTAGACTGCTTTGTATTTTGATGTTGTTGCAGCAATATAATATTAGTAATACCAAACACACAGACATACTACATGCATGTTATGCTACTGTATATGAGTATTCTTCATAGCATTGTTGTCCTAATACTAGAGATTAGCCAGTATGACGAACTCAAAGAGTTTAATCAGTCATTGATTTATGTAAGCAGTGACTTCGTGTAACCCAGCAGGGCTGTGACAAATAAGGTCCACCTCATGCAGGTCCCTTGGCTTTCCCGGATTGCCGTCAGCAACACTGAGGACCCTATACTTCTGCTGGTATGTGCGTATGTGTGCTGACGCTTTCTCCTTTGAATAATTACTGCATGTGGCATATGGCCAGTGATATTACAATGTTGCTGCTGCTGCTGCTGTTGCCATGGAAACCAGGTTCTTGGTGCTTCTTTTAAGTGTTCTAACAAGCTGTGTTAACACTGACAGCCAGTGATGAAAAAGGACAGAAAGAAACTAGGGTAAAAGTGTGCCAGATAAAATCAGGGGTTCATTGATGCCTGCCACATGTGGTTCCTTTTCAGTTTGAAGGATGGCCAGTTAACTGGCAGTATATTTAGTTAGAGTAATTAAGCCTTCTTCTTCTTTCTCCTCTCTTATTTGAATTTATTTGAATTTTACACAAACACACAAATATATTAACGGAAAGACGGTTTTGTCGGAAGAATTAGCAAGGAACATCGCTAATGACACTCGTGTGAGCGCATACTAACGGAATCACTGCTGTAAAGTAAAACAAACAAACAAATGAACCTGCATTTAACTTTGAAACGAATCGTGACAAAGCAGAGTTTCTGTGTAGAGCAGAGAGAGAGAGAGTGTGTGTGTGTGTGTGTATGTGTGTGTGTGTTTGTGTGTGTGTGAAGCAGAGAGGGGGTGTCAAGGCGAGAGAGAGAGAGAGAGGGGGAGAGTGTATGTGTGTGTGTGTGTGTGTGTGTGAAGGGTCACAGGTGTCAAATTACGCGTGCACACACACATAACGACAGGCTGAGGGAGAGGGAGATACTGGATTTTTAACCTCTCTAATGAGACTTTCTTTTCCTTTACACACGCACACATATGTGTTATAAGATATGTGTTGTAAGTACACGTGCTTACAAACACAAAATAAAATATGTTTTACGCACACACACGTGGTCACAGTGTTATAGTAAACAGTACATGGGTGCACGGATGTTGATTATATCAGTAAGAGACGTGCACTTAGACCCAGCAGGGGAGACATTTACCCACAATTCCGCAGCGCAAGAGAGAGAAAAAACATGACGCTCGGCGTCAAAACAAGAAGCGCATGCATGATACATGATACTCGGTACTTGTAAACCAAGACTTATGACTTATGACTTATAAAAATCTTTGCTCGTCTTGCGGAACACTTGCAAACCGTGTTACTCGCAATCCGAGGTTTCACTGTACTCACTTACTCATCGTCTATACTGCGTAATCCTGTATACAGGGTCACAGGGGCCTGGAGCCTATCCTAGGAGACTAAGGGCACAAGGCGAGGTACACCCTGGACAGGGTGCCAATCCAATGCAGGGCACACACACACTACGGGCAAGTTGGGAATGCCAATTAGCCTAATCTGCATCTTTTTAGACTGTGGGAGGAAACTGGAGTACCCAGAGAAGGCCAACCAAGCATGGGGAAACATGCAAACTCCATGCACACAGAGGAGGGAATCAAACCTGGCCAGGAATTGAACCCAGACCCTGGAGGTGCAAGGCAACAGTGCTACCACTAAGCCACAGCTTACAAATACACATGCTAGAATTTCTTTACCAGTCATTTTCAGGATAAATCAAATAAAAGCTAACAATTGGTAACATTACAAATTTGTAGATTTGATTAGACTACAACGTTTTTATTTGGTACTCTGACACTCATCCTGATGCAAAGTGTTGCATTTTTTATTTTCTATTTTCTTAACATGAGAGAGTGCATTATCATTGCTAAGAGCTTATCATTCCCATGCCACTATATAACTGATTTACAGAATCTCTCAAACACTGGCTCCTAAAACACCAGTCATGACACACAGCTCCCTCTGTTTCACGAACCATTGCCTTAGGAATGCCACTGGAAGTAATCTGAAAGTGTGATCAAACTATTCTGCTGTCTCCCCTCACAACACACTGCAGTAAATACTAATTCACCAACATTGTGTGGTTTGTACAGCAAGGTTAACAAGTCACCACAAAATAATCATTTGTATGGGGGTGATTCTTTAAAAATATTACTGTAGAAAGTGGTAACAGTTAAAAAAAAAAAAATGCAAATAATCATGTTAAGCTTTAAATATCAACATGCTACTATGCTAATAATATGATTGCTTGTTTATTTTCTTTGTAAAAGTTAGCCACCCACAATAACACTTTCCAAGCATCTACACCAGGTTCTCTGTGTTTGAAGAGGTGACAGCTGGCTGTGTGAAGAATTCTTGTAGTGTGTTATTTTACTTGGGTTATTTCATTGATTGTGTAGCGTCTCACACCTACAGGCTGTAAAGTTGTGAGAGATGGTAGTTGGGTAAACACTCTCACCCACCCAGGGTGTCAGTTCTTACAGCTGGGCATTTACACTCCCCACATTCAGTGTGACTTGCACAGCATGGGTTATTACCCTGGCTCAGCATGCATGGGCTGTCAAAACAACAGTAACATTCCATATGAGGGGCCTAAAGACTGGACTCCACTGATGTGTACATATAATTTAAATAGTATATTAATGCATAATAAAACATTCTTAAAGTCTCTAAACAATTTTCATTTTAAAAAGACGCTCAAGTTTCTTCTTCTGCTGATCAGTCACATATCCTGTTTGGTTGGAAAATTACACACAGGAATTAATATAAGAATGTGTTTGTTAGGGCATGCTTATTTCAGCACAGAGCCAGTCCCAGTCATTCCTCGAATCAGGTGCTCTCTGGAGAAGGAAATATGAGTAGAATGCTAATGAAGAGAGAAATAAGCAGCTGAGGTAGTAATATGTGCCTGGAAACTCAATAAAGGCCTCCCTCACAGTACGTGCCTTGGGTTCACACACACACACACACACACACACACACACACACACACACACACACACACACACACACACACTTTTTTTTTTTCTCACTCTATCCCATGGCACTGAGGCCAGACAGTGCAGTGATTAATCGCTGGTGTGTGTTTGGGTCACTTTGGGAGATGAAGACAAAAACTAAAAAGATAAAAACTAAAAATGAATGGAATTTTTGTTCCTGGTGATCAAAGAATCTCTGGCATCTGCACATCCATAACACACTGTTTAAAGAAAAAAAAAATCATATATGCTAGGCCAGATGGATAGGTACTGGTTATCCAAGGCACAGAGATAAACAGTAATGGATCTGTCAGGCAGCCGATGGACCAGCTCAGCATTATGAATTGTGTTTTGCTAGTGCAGCATTTATGTGATGGATGTCTTTGTCACAAAAATTAACCACAAGGCTAAATGTTTAAGCTTTCTGTTGACTGTTTATGTGTTTATGCTTATTTAAACTTGGAAGAGAATGCTCAGATACAAACTTCTGTACAGCAGTACAAATAACAAACAAACTGCTTGAGTTCATCAAACACATTTATTACTGTAGGCACCTGATCAGCAACAAGGACCAAGATTTATCATTCAAAATGTGTGAGAGAATATGAGCAGAGAGATAAAGCTGTAAAAGCTGGCAAAAATCCACTTATTTTTAAAATACTGCATATACACTTAACCTAAAAAGCAAATTTATACATTTATACATTACACACATTTTTCGTGTACATTCATGTACAGTTTCTTTTTTCATTTTATTTGCACAATTCATTAAAAAAAAAATCATGAAACATTAAATTTCATCTAGCGTAAAAGTTTGTAATGTGAGTATAGAGGACCTAGAAAGAATGAAAACCTTTTGAAAGACAAACTTTATTTATTACTTACATTTAACAGGTTAAAAACCATTAGCAAAGAAAATATGGATAGCATGGTTAAAAGGTGGCTCATCACCACAAATCACAGTCTCTGTGTATGGGTGTTAGTATCGTGTCAGACAGATGTAAGTGATAACACTTATTCCACAGCAGGTTAGAGTAAAAACATGAAAGGAAATTTTTTTAAATCTTTGGGTTGTATTATTTAAACAACTTTGAACACTGGAAACTGACTCTCACTTGGCCCTAGCTTGAAAATCAAAGGTCACTGGAAATAAACTGAAACGGAAGTGACACACAAAGAGAATTATTTTGGCAGTTATCCAGTCTGTCCTGTAAGCTATCTGTGACTCGCTAGTGATATTCCACTTGGCTCTGTTTACATAGGGTACATGTTATTTCACTGGACAAGAGGCATCAGGCAGTGAACACCTGCTAAGTAAACCTATCCAAGTCTAGTTATTTATATGTTCATTTAAAATTCAAATGTCACAAACATCAATTTAATATTATTTAAACTTAATTAAGACTGTCTAATACCAGTCTAACATCACACATTAGATGTTCTTAATTAAGTAATAAAAATGAATATGTAGTAAATCAGAACATAAACACAAGGAGTAGCTGATGGGTTAAGTTCCATGGTTAAACACCTTACAGTGGATCTTTGGCAGTTCTAGCATGTAAAATTACATACATAGTTTTATAGAGTTTTATACTGTGATACTGTAAAGTAAACATAAAGTAAACTGATAAACATAAAGTTTTTTTTTACTTCCCCTTTGAGGCAATAAGCAGAAGCCTTCAAAGTTTGAAGGTGAGTAGGCTATGGATGATAGGTTTTATGTTGAGGAAGGACACATTGTTACTTTTATTTAAGTTGCTGTTCAAATGCCTGTATATGAACCCAACTGATGTAAAACAATCGGGAAGTTGACAACTTTCTTCATTTGTTCATCTCTCTTTTGCTATAAACTCATCAGGCTTTCTACCTGTTAGCCAAAGTCTCCACAAGGGTAGACAGTCATTTTTGGGTGATGCGATTTGTTCTGTGAGAAACTAATTAGTTCATATGTCATTTGATTCCATTAAACTACAACAGATATTCATGAAAATCCAAATGGCATGAATGACACAGAATATGATCTCCACAACAAATGGGAGAAGTACCCATACAGGAAACACTGAGCTTCTCTGTGTGCACCTACACAGTGTTTCTACAGGCAGAAAAGGGAAATTACTAACTACACCGTTTTAGCATAGTATTTTTAAGTAGACTTAACATAAATGACGCAGTTTAAAGAAGAGGGAAATGCGCTACTGACAGCACACATTGCAAATATGACTGGCACACTCCTACTAACAACAATGATAACACATAGAGTAGTAATTGTGTGCTACAGGTGTCTATGAATAGTATAAAAGTCTGTAAATTCCCCAGGAGATGATTTATATCTTTGTTTAAAAGTGAGTAGTTATGGGTTTTGAGAGCAGGGGGAGGTTTCGAAAAAACATGCCTGAGGGTAACCCTGAATTAACAGCAAAACCCAGCTGGTGGCCATCTTAAATTCCAAAGCTGAAGTCTCACAAAAAGAGCACATCTGTTCTGTCTACTTAAGAATCAGTCAGAACACCAGAAAGGTTCTGTATGTGCTACCTGCCTTTGATTACATTGTCAGTACCTCAGTGGCTTTCAAACGTGAAACCTCCCACTCTTTCTGACAGTGTGATCTACTGTAAACAAAACCCAGGGAATAATCAACTCCCACATCTTCCAGGGCATAACAGCATATGTTAATCCCTTATAATGCTTGTTGTAAATAAAGTGGACATTATGAAGTAAAATATATTTGTATCTTAAATTATAATAATTAAATTATGCCAATGTTTTTTCTTTTATTAAATTGATACAGGGTGATCAGATATCAGATAACTATTTTGTGTTCTTTGGTAATAGCCTTTCAATAACCAATACATAAATGAAAAAAAAAATTGGACACAATGAAAGTAAAGACTGAATAATACTTGATGACTTAATGACTGCCTTTTTAAATTAGAGTATCCGTAACTGAAAAGACAAAAGCCGTCTAATATCTGAGGTTAAACTAAAAGCATTAAACCATTTAAAATATTTTCTTATTAATTATATTTGTAGGATGTTAAACATCTTTAAACATGTTTAACACAGGAAAGTCAGAGTAGCACATCTGGTTGTCAGCATACTGGAACAATCAGGAGGAAGGAGTGTGGAAATTCCCCTTACCGAATGCTCTGGAATGCACCAATGATTTGACTTATTGAGAGAAAGAGACAGCATCATGTTTCTAGTTCAAGCATTTTACATATCAGATTTATACTGAATACATCAGGTTTTCTTTCTGCCCCAGATGTCTCTCAATTTAACGAGTAGATCCACTAATTTCCCCATCTCTTTCTGCACTGTTTTTCAAACTGCACAAGTCTCATTATGCAATATGGTAACTACTGTATGTGGATGCAAGACATTTGCATTGCATATGGTCAATAGATCAATAGATGTCCTAATAATCATTTTAAATTTAGGAAAAAAACATTTATCACAATGTGATTTATAGACCTGACCAACTGCAGCAACCACAGGTAATAACACTGCTTCTAGACGCTTGTACAGTTGGCACCATCTATGATGGGTGTATTGCTTCATGCACCTCCCTTCTTACACTGATGCCCCATCACTCATTAGATCACATGCCCTTTTTCTATTGTTTCAAAGTACAAACTTTATGTTCCCTAACCTTTTTTATTATCCACACTAACAAGAGGTTTTCTTATGACTGTGGTGCACTGAGTGTTCTGGTGCTTTTCTATAATGGCCAGCATTGACTTTTTTTTCAGCTATTTGTGCTGCATTGGCTTTTATGTGGGATTGAACCAGACAGGCAAGGCTTTGGTCCCATCTGACATAATGAGCCTTATTCCTGATGGACCAAATGAAAAATTTATCTCAAACAAGAAGTTATGTTTTGCACCATTCTTAGTTACTTGTCAATTTTCATCTACAAACTATACAATACAAAACAAACTATTACATGTCTAAGAATCAACCTTGATGATGAAAGAGGTCAGAGGAGAATAGGCAGGCTAATTCAGATAGGTAAACACACACACAAAAAAACAAATTTTCAACCCAGAAAAGCTTCTCAAAATGAGCATGTCGCCCTGTATGTGTCCTCACACACTGGTTCTGGTTATCCTAAAGAGTACTTATGATTGTTGCTCTTTCAATAAACCAACAGCCAGAGTCCAAATCAGTCTCTAAACATGCAAACTAGTATGATTTCCTATCATACTAATGAATGATAGTGCCAAAGAGTCTACATTCTTATTGTTTTCCTACACTGATTGTACTGTATATCAATCAGTTCATTCAGGCCATGTTTTAAGTATCCCCTTGGCATATTTAAAAAAAAAAAATAAACAAGCAGTGTTCATTATGTGGACGTAAAGCCTGTTCTCTTCACGTCTTATACGCATTTACTGGCTTATCTTGGTCCACAATGCCCTGCTTATTTGACTCTGCCAAACTTTCAGACCTACTACCCAGAGGAAATCAGTGTCACACTGTGTTGCCATCCACAATCCCTGCTTTTGTTAGGAAACCCCCAAATGTCTCACACCCAAATTCGCCATGTGAGCTCTGTCCTTGTCTTGGAATGTGAAGGCTTATAATAAAAAACAGGGCTGTTACATCAGCCCACACACAAGTAGTCACCTCGTAAAGTTCTTATGAAGTGAATTCAAAAGCATTGTGTCTGCCAAAGATGTCCGGAAATGGCTGTGATCTAAATAGTAAGGCTAGTCAGTGACTACATCTATTTATTAGTCTTTAGCATTTGCCTAAAGATGGATAAGATGGGCCAGGCTATAGATGTAACACCACAGAGATTTTAAAAATGTGGCTTATGGGAAGCCTAAGTGTAAATAATTTGCGTAGGAAATTTAGTTTCTGTGAAAAACATAAGCGATGACTTGGATCTCACTGCCACTACGTCATTCAGCAGTGACTCTCTTCAAGCTCACCACACAGGTTTTTCAGGAGTGGGGGAGCAAACACAAGGAAACAGAGGAGTCTGAAATAGAAAACACACATCCTTTCGACCCCCCTTTTCCTTTTTCATGACGTCCTTCCTCAAAGCATGATTCACCCCTGTATCACCACTACTTGTGTTGAGGAAAGAGCTTTATGCTTGTCTTTAACTCTTTAATCCAGAAAAACAAATAAACCTTAAAAATATCACTGACTATTACAGTAAACATTTACTTAGGTTAATTGCTGATATTTTATGCATATTTAAAGAGATAACAAGATAAACTCTAGATTATCAGAAGGCCATATATTTGTATAGGCAATGAACAACTGTTATGTGTAAGTACACAGCACAATAATTAGCAATTAAGTTTCAATAAAGAAAAAGAAGAACATAACTTGCCATGACCCCAAAGGATTTTTGACAACTGATATAAACCTATATCAATAGACCTCTTCTTTAAGAAACTATTTGTCAAGAGATAGTAATATATAGTAATATTTATTACTGATATAGTGATGTGGATTGTCAAATATTTGCATTATACTACATATGATATCCATATTTATAGCACTGTTCTAGCAGAAAGTTAACATATATGACATTAAAATGTTTAAAGGGTTGATCAGGCAGCAGTTTGATCAACAGTCAGCTTACACCACACCTCTCAACAGAGCCACATGCTTGAGCCCAGAAACCCATTTGATTGTTATGCAGAAAATGAAATATGCATCTAGTTCAGGCTTCATTAATATTTGATGACAGCCACTGTCTCTGATATCATAATAAATCAAAGCATAGTCTAAGGCTTGAATTTTGCTTTTGCTTTGCGACTGCTTAAATGTCCTCCAAAGCTTTGAATTAGTCAACATGTGTGTGGGAACACTACTGTGACATTGCCCTCATTAGTTGAGAGTACATTAAGTACAGAATTTATATAAAAGCCACATTATATTTGACAAATATATTTCTTAGAGCAACAACAATTTTTCTTTGAGTAGCAACAGTTTCTTATCTCTGTTTCCAAGGCTGCAGATACAGGACAAGTGTATCACACAACATGCCAGTTTACCTCCCAGCCTTTCCACTGGTACCAAATTACAGTGCTTGGTGACAGAGACATGCAGTCAAGGCCTGAACGCACGACATTACATTACAAAGCTGAGCACTCCAATCAACCATCTAGCCACCAATCTCATCAAGCAGTATCAAGCAGTAAATGTTTTACATTTTTTCATAGTTCATGGCATAGGATAGTATTTCTTAGCATATGTAGTTATGTGAGTTAAATGTAAAATTACTGTAATATTTATTTTAATAGTAATTATTCTGCATAACATCTTCAGGAGTATTTGAGGGAAATAATTTAGATAGAACCTGTGTCTTAAAGGAAAGAATATGCCTTGGTTGTACTTAGTTCTTAATTTCCATGTTTATTTCTAAGTATACTTAATATTCAAGTTTTCTTCTATTAGGTAGGTTGTTGTGTAAGAAAGTTTTAATACAGTATACAATATGTTAAGAAAAAGTATATACAAATACCTGTAAAAGGCAAGTATATTAACTCACCCTTTCAGTTTAATTTTCCCTGTGCTTAAAATCTACTAATTTATAGCCTTTACCTTCCTAAACCTGCATATTCCCTGTTAATAGCTGAAGAAAGTGCATAAACACCTGATAGAAAACTAATCTCTATATTCTTTAGAGGTATGCCTGGACTTGCTAAAGTTATTGTGTAATTTCACAAATATTCTGGTTACATTCATGTACTGCACCTTTAAAGTCACAGTACAACTGACTGAGTAAATGAGTGTGTATTTTTTTTAATAGACAGTCTTATCTTATGATTTTGTTGAGGTAGCAGCATACATGAAAAGAAGATAATTACTGACATTGCCAAAATGTATACAGGAATCAAGGATGGCTGGGAATTGAACCCAGACACTGGAGGTGCAAGGCGACAGCACTAACCACTACACCATATATATATATATATATATGATAAACCAGTAATATAAATTATATAACGACAGACAGGTCAATGCTCCCTATTTGCATACTGTATATCTGTGAATTGTTCCCTGCATTTCTACATTTCTCCCTGTATGGAGGATTAATTTACAATTTAATAACATCTGTCAACAACTGGTGATCAGTACTTTTCAATGATCAGGAAAGCATAATTAAGATGCTTAATCTGATGACAGCTTCTAGTTCTTTCTGTTTGTCCAAAAGATGGGTCTTCCAATGAAAGTAGTTTTTGGTTCACAGAACTTACTTACATGACATAAATATCTTCTTATTATCTGCACAGAAATTTATTGCTTTGTAGCTGACAATGGAAAATGTTTTAAAACCTAGTTTGTTTAATCAAATAAAGGCTTGTTTTCCAATACATTTTACCCTAATTAAATGAAACTAATCCAGGTAATGGCAATGAGGTATACATTTGAAATTATTTATTGTATGATTAGCAAAGATTCGAAAGATTCCAAAATAATGTAACAAAGAACTGAACAAATAGCCCTCTCCAGGAGTCAGTTATACTGCTTTCTATTCTTTCTTGCTATTACTCAAAAAGCAAGGTGACTGTGCAGTAGACAGACAGACTGTGTGTTCTTGTGTATTGTGTGGGGGTGAGTAGGGGGAAGATCACAGAATGAAGCTAGAAGTATTCTGTACCGGTGACATTTAGAGTAACCTATAGATAAGGTGGAATTTCCCCCAAATGGCATATAGCAGGGACTACTAGGGAAGTACATTTTCTGAAGAAAATGTGTGTGGTGCTTGCTGTGGCAAAACTTGGGCCTCAATATTACATTGTTTCCTTTATTTCTCTGTGAAAGCAACATTCAAAGTGCTGGTATATCTTTCAAAACAGCATGATTAGCATGTTGCTTGTATGATGGTAACATGATTAGCATGTTGCTAGCAACATCATTAGCATGTTAACAATGTTGCTTGCATGATGCTAACATGATTAGTATGTTGCTAGCATGATACTAATATTGATTAGTATATCACCAACATGATGCTAGCATGATTAGCATGTTGCTAGCATGATGCTAATATTGATTAGTATATCACCAACATGATGCTAACATGATTAGTATGTTGCTAGCATGATGCTAATATTGATTAGTATATCACCAACATGATGCTAACATGATTAGCATGTTGCTAGCATGATGCTAATATTGATTAGTATATCACCAACATGATGCTAACATGATTAGTATGT
>JAQMYL010000001.1:28885870-28903237 GCA_030014365.1 Clarias pachynema | reverse complement strand
CGAACGACTCGAGACTTGAACTTATTGCTGAGAATCGTTCAATACTGTTTCCTGTATATAACATACGGAGGTTTTGCAATGCTTTGCGCATGCGCGCCCAATAGAAAATGAACGAATCCCTCTCCGAGACGACTCGTTCATCTGACTCATGTTAAAGATTCGTTCAAAAAGAACGAATCGTTCATGAACGACCCATCACTAATTCCCACTACTCTGCATGACTACTCTGCAAGGAAACCAGACTACCTGGAGGAACCCCACCAATCACAAGAAGAACATGCAAACTCCAAACGTACACACACAAAGACCCCAAGCAGGACTTGAAACCTCGACCTTGGAGGTGTGAGGCCATTCAGTACCTTATTATTTTAAATAATTATTATAATATATAACTATTACCTTAGTATTTTAAACAATAATAAACACTGAAAGAAAACATCCCTCAAATCATCATACCTCATATTGCACTTTAATTTAACAATTGAGTGATGAATATTTTATTTAAAAAATGCATTTAAACATTTGACTTCTTGAATGTTGTTTTAATTTTTTTTTAAAAATAATTTTTTTTCTCCTTTTTGGTAACCCGAAAAATTATCAATCCAATCTGATAATATGATCCAAACCATAAGTTTTGTGATCTGTTGCATTCTTATTCAATATAATGTAATCATGTCATACGTTTTGATTGGTTATTCATAGCTCCACACTTCAGTTAACATGACTGCAGTTGTTTATCAGCTCATAATATCTCTGCTCCTATGGCTTTAATGAGAGGTCTACTAGCCAATAATCTAATCAGAGGTGGTGAATATGCTTTTCTGTATGATTATCTTCTCATTTGTATTAGTAAGGGTAATTAAAACACCTACTGTGTAAAGAAGAATTTAACAAATTCTACAGCAATGTAATCTGAACAATTTAAGGGGGCATGAGCTCCCTCAGTTTGAATAGACATGCCACCTCTGATTAGAACACCTTCCACCTAAACTGTACTTAACAGTACACATTTATAAAGTAAAATATGAGCCAGTTTTGTTTTATGAAGAACTGAAATAGTACAATTACAAGTATGTTACTGAAAACTGATATTAATATACATGCTATGTACATAAAGTAATAGTTGATACATGAAGTTAAATATATATATATATATATATATATATATATATATATATATATATAACGTCATGTTAAATATATATATAGTATACTTAAATAATGTACTTAAAATATAATTTTTTTTAGGAAGGCCAAAAAATCCAAACAAAACTATGCCAAAAGAATTCAAAATTGACTTGAGAAAACCTTTGCTGTGTCCAGACCTGCCAAAATGAATTAAACAAAGCAGGTGTGAAACCTTATTAGATTTTGTCAAATGCTGCAAACTTATAGTGCAGCACTTCATAGTTCAGATGGATAATGACCTACAACATACCACAAAAGTAACCCAAGGCAAAGAAATTAAATGTTGTTCAATTCTTGAATCAGTCACCTGGCCTCACACCAGTTGAGCTGCTACTAGCATTATAGAAATACCACAAATTAACAGAAACTGACAGCAACTGCTGTAAAGCATCAGGGGAAAGAAACTCAGCATTTGGCAAAGTCCAAGGGTTCAAGGGTTCTTGTCAAAGTTTTTGAAGCTAAGAACATTTATATTTATAAATACTTTAGTTTGTCCAATTCCAATTTAGCCTGTGAAAATCGAGGGGCACTGTAAAAACTTGGCTGTAATGTATTCATTCCTTCATTCATTCCATCACTCAATCATTTATTCATTGTCTATACTGTTATCCTGTACAGGATTGCAGGAAGCCTCAAGGCAGGATAGACCCTTGACAGGGTGTTAATAGCAGGACACACACACACACACACACACACACACACACACACACACACACACACACACACACAAACATATTCACACACTTCATGCAGTTTGTAAATTTGTTATTTTTTGGGGATAAAAATCCAAAAAGAGGTTTTGACCAGACCAGAGCTCAGCATTAGCAGGATGAACAAAAATGACACTGGAAAAAAAGAGAACCTGGGACACAACCAGTAGATAGTTTTCGGAATGGCACATGGTGGCAGAGGAGGTGCTTTGGTGTTCTATGGCCATATCTAAAATTGTTGTAGAGAATTTTTTTTTCAACTTATTGTTATGAGGAAATATATAACTATGTATAAACAATAATTATGTCTTATACCCTTTGCCTTTTTATGTACCTATTTCAGATTTTTCTCAGAATTGCTTAATTATCCAGCTAAACTATTCTTAAAGCAAAAACTGCAGAAAAGTCTAACCCTAGCTGGATAACTGAGAAGAATTGCTTACCAAACATTGGTTTGGAAAAGGCACCTTGTAACACAAATGCCTCACTTTGGTCCATGATGAGAGTTCGTATCTTGCCATATAATTTTCTTAATAAATTTAATATGGGGTAATTCAAAATAAGAGTCTGCTGCTGGAAAATCACACAAACTGTATGTGTATTTTTGGGTTCATTTTTCCATGAAAGGGGGCTTTAGAAGTACAGCTTCTGTGCTTTATTTTCACCAAGCTGGAACCAGCACTTTGAAGTTTCTGTAACTTTTGAAGTTTCTGGTAAAGAGCTGGTCAAAGAAACGTTTGAAGATGGTATCAAGCTGCAAATATAAAAATGCCTAACACCCTCTCTAGCCAGGATCTCCCGCAGGTTTAATACTTTCAATGTATGCACCTTTTGTATTCATCTCTTGGTTAGCCTTTGACCCAAGAAATGGGTAAGGAAGTCATAAGTTTGTTTTTTTTGCCATGATACATTTCAGCTACACAACTCAGGAATCCCTACATACTCACACATGCGCATTCTTAGAACAGAATATCTTTACTAAGATAAAATATTATTTACTGTAAATTCACAATGTGTAATTTTAAAACTCTGTAAAATACTACTTTTGGAATTTACATTGCTTTATAAATAGTCATCATTCCATTTAAATTCAGTTTAAGATCTATTAGGTTGGTATATAGTAAGGGATAATAAGGTATTTTAAAACATATATATGAAATAAGTAGATTTTTTCAGATTGCACTTTAACACTTTAACACTCATTATTTTTGGGGTGTGCCAGATGTTAAGTATGAGTGCAACAATGCTTCACTGGGGTTTAGCAGATTAAGTGGCAATGCAACTAACAAATTCTGTAAAGACAATAAACTGAACTTCAGCAGTAAAGGTTGTATTTACAGTAATTTATTTATTTATTTATTTATTTAATGATAAATAAAACATTATTTTTCTTGAAAGTTTGGAAAATGCTTTTTCAATGCTCACACAGTGGCACAAATGAATGAGTCACTGAACCTTTGTAAAAAGGTTGTTGAAATGGGGCTGGTGTGGGTGAGTGGTTATTGTGCATTCATAATTTGTCTTGATAATGATCACACTCATACAGTATATCAGAAAAAAACATTCTCATTCTGTTGATGAGGGAAAAAAATACACCTTGTAAACTTATAAACTTGGTTAACAATAACTTAACATCTAGTGTATTTAGAGACATATACCATAAATATTAAAAACATATAAACATATAGTGTAATATATGAAAGGATTGGTAACTGTAGTGCCCATATGTTGTCTTTATGTTCCTTTATGTTACATATACATTCAATTATAATATGATATATAAGAAGGGTGTTTTAAATGTGTGCAATTTAATGATTTAGATGAATGACCCCAAACCACTGGATTGGTCTTTAATGTGCCAGGATCCAACTTACAGGTGAGCAGGTGAGCTTTCAGGTGTGTGTTAAGACATTATCAAGGAAGAAGGATATAAGCATGGTCTTACTGAAGCAATTGTTGCTGCATGTTTATCTGGAAAGTTTTGGAGTTTGGAATTTAATGTACTACGTTGAGAAAGAATATTCACAAACAAAAAGCATTTAAGACAGTTGCCAATCTTCTTAGGAGTAGATGTCCCAGCACACTCACCCCATGGGAAGAACGTGTATTGCTCAGAGACATACAAAAAGCCCAAGAGCTACATCTCAGACCGTACAGGCCTCACTGAGCATGTCAAATGTTAAAGTCCAGGACAATACAAGTAGAAGAAAACTGAACAAGTTTCGTTTGTTTGGAAGGGTTGTCAGGAGAAAGCCTCTTCTGTGTAAAAAGAACACATAAGCAAGACTAAGGTTCACAAAACTGCATCTGAACAAACCACAGAACATCAGGAACTTCCTACGAACAGCATTATAGCAGAAACACTTTATACACACTTTCAAGCACTGTAGGGTAGGGGTGATGATTTGGGCATATTTTACAGCAACAGGACCTGGACACCTTGGGTATAATCAAGATGTTTTTTGGGAAATGTAAGATGAGAGTTTGTGTTCTTTTTGGTCAGCAGTGGCTTTCTACCTTCTCCTTTTTGAACTCTCCCATGGATGCCATTTTTGCTCAGTCTCTTTCCTTGTTAAATCATTAACACTGACCTTAACTGAGACAAGTTTTTTTTATGGGTTCTTTTATGAGCACCTGGATGAGTTGTCATTGAGCTTTTGGAGTAATTTTGGTAGACTGGCCACTCCTGGGAAAGTTTGCTCCAGTTTTTGGATAATAGCTTTCACCCTGACTTGCTGGAGTCTAATCCTTAAAAATTACTTTATAACCCTTTCCAAACTGATACATGTCAATTATTTAGTTTTTCATCTGTTCTTGAGTTTCTTTATATCATTGCATCCTGTGTCACGTTTTGAAATCTTTTAGCCTGCTTAACATTGTCAGACAGGCTCTATGTAAGTGATTTCTTGATTCAACAGGTCTGGGTGTGGCAAGTGAAATTTAACCCATCTCTCTCTCTCAAAAAAAAAAATCACAGTTAATCACAGTTCATTCATGATTTACCAAGGGAACATTTTTTACAGGGTTTTTAGATTTAAACAGCATTTTTCAGATAATAAATGAAATCATCATTTAAAACCTGCATTTTGTATTTACTCAATCACTTAAATGTGACAAATATTCAAAAAATAAATAAATAAAAATCAGGATTGGACAAATACTTTTTCACAGCACCGTAATGCTGTAAGTTTGCTGACATGTATTAGTGATTACTGATAATTGTTGAACTACATTTGTGAAAATCATGATTTTATTTCAGTGTTTCATTGTGTTTTGCAATTTATCATTTATTGAAAATGGCACTTGACTTTCTGAGACATTCTGTCAGAGATTGTAGAAACATTGAAAGCTGTTCTTTTGCATGTCATGCCATAAAGACGAATGCTTAACGACCCACTGCTTGATTTCTTTCTTTTTTGGTGTGACATACTGTATTTTCCACAGTCACTATCCAATAAATGCCTAGCTCAGTGGTGTGTTTAAACCTCCTGCTCAGGGTTTGTTGATTTTGGCTGTGTTCCTCTGGGTTTCCTTTCACATTGCAGTGTCTGAAATTGAGAGACATTAAAATTTGTGGCTACTGTACATGAGTAAATGCAAAAAAAATATTTGAAAAATGACATGCAAGGGGGTAGTGTGGGTGGCAAAAAGTAATGTTTAAAGAAACGATTAGTTCCAGACAATGTCAAGTTTTGGAATGCTTCACATTAACTCCCTCTGTGATCCTTGAGCTACAGAGAGATAGAGGGGAACGCCCAGGGTGCCTATTGGTTCAGGGATGATCATTTAAATGGTATGAGCGTTTTGGAAGCTGGAAGACTCACTGCAACACTGCTTAGGACGGCCAAACCAGAGCTGCTTGACAGGTGCCCGCTGCAAGGCATCTTAAATGAAATTAACAAATTCTTGTATTCAGGCAAACTGAGAAGATACGTTCAGAAATGGTATGGTAATTTCTTATTATGCTTTTGGTAATGTGTTTAAAAAGAATATTTAAAATGATGGTGTGATAATTTTATTAGCCAGTTTTACATTTTTTTTCTTAAAATTTTGATTCTAGAGGGAAAACTAATTAATATAATGCATGAATAATATACTTTGTACCTTATACACAATTCACATGTCAAAATAAATTTGTCTAAAGTTATATATAAGTTGCTTATATAATTAGTAAAATTTTGTAAACTTTCCCTTCTGCACACATATAGTATCTCTTACATGTGCGCAAGTTGTCTATATGTTGCACTGTGGTCACAGAGCCTTGTAGTTTTGGTCTTGTATCCGACGAATTAGAAGGCAACATTATCATTAAAAAATGATTGGTCCTATCATTGTACAGGGAAGCAACAGAATCAGCTTCATGTGAACACAGTGCTCTTAATATAACATTCATCAGGGATTGTCTACTTTGTTTTTATTTGCTCATGACTGTAAACATGTGGACATGAAAAATGAATAATATATAAAAAATAAACAAATAAACAGGCTACAAATAAAAAAATATAGTGCAATATATAGTGCAACGATGTTGGCCTAATTGGTTGATTTGGGGATTGAGTAACTTTATCAAGAAAGTCAAGGTTGAGTCTGCCGTGTTACAGACTTACAGTGAGGAATATAAGTCTGAAACCATATACTGTACAATTCTTTTCAACGCTTGCCATTTGAAGGCCAGAGAGGAAATGCACCAGTTTAAAATACTTGTAGCTGTTTTTAAACTGTCTAGCAGCATTTTCCTAGGTCACCAAGACCCTCATCCTGCTTAACAGCAGGACCCAAGAACAGACTGTTTTTGTTGTGATGATTAATATATCTCAAGAGACAAGGGGGGCACACAGTGTGTTTTTTTCCCCTTCTCACCTCTTTTCTGCCAATTGCTTTTTCCTTTAAGAATAATGTTGCCCTTGATTCTCCCTCTGACCTGTCCAAGTAATATGAGAAAAGTTCAAACACAGTGCTCGTGGTCAATCTCCTTTTTTTCTTTATCATCTTCTATGCTTTTGGGAGATTTATGAGAATAGAGTATCTGGCCATTATTATTTTATTATATTTGTGTGAACCAGTTCAGGTAAGGTGTTCATGCTGGCAGGTACAGTAGTCTTTTGTTACTCAGTAGGAACTGGATGCCTTGAAACTGGAAGTTCTCAAGGCATCCCTCTTTAAGAAACATAAAATATATCAGACATCAAAATATATATCAAACATCAAAGTAAAACTGTTGAGAGGAAGCAAAAATACTGTTTTTCTGATTGGTCTTTTCAAATTCTGATATGCACATGGTACTGTAGATGTGAAGTGGACTCCAGAGATTCATTCTACTCAGTTCTATCTACTTAACTAACTGTGCAATTCCATATCATTATATTTGGGAAAAAATACTTATTTTAAATTAACAGCCAATGTTGATGTTTTGCATGTACTTGGGGAATCTTGTGCGATTCTGGAATATGCATGCACAAATTTTATCTTCTGTCCATAGGGAATGCTAAGACCACACTTTTTAGCATTTTGCCATTTCACATCCATACCACTATTTTTGTTCTGAGCTCAAAAGAAATTGTACAATTGGTTAATAATGGGCAACTTGACAGAATGATGTATGTGTAATTAGATATCAGTCAAGAATTTCTTTTTATTTTACTATACAACGTTTTAGCCATGCCATAAATTTGGAGTACAGTTATCGAAACAGTTATAAAAAAACACATGGAACTATATTTATCATAATCCTGGTAAAATGAATTGCTCAGAGTTTTACTTATAGGCACTTACTTTGGGGCCCCTCAGGCCCACAAGCACATTTTTGTTATGTAGTTTTGGGAGCAGACTGGACCACGTCTACTCATACTTAGTAGTTAATGCACATGTATGTTTTAAAAGCATTTTGTTAAATTTCAAATTTCATTTTTGTAAAATTCAGTTAAGTTTGCATTTTGCTAGGGTCAGTACAATGATATTTTTAAAAAAAGTTATTGTATTTTGCATATATTATTACACCTGTTCACTTCATTTTATTAAAAAACACAACATGCTAGGGCACTGTGTCTCCTCCAGCAAAAAGAAATCTTGTTTTTTTCCCGCTTTTTGTAATAAATTATCCTTTAAATACTATATTATACTCCACATTTGTGTCAGGTTAAAAGGGATTATAGAGGACATTACTGTTATTAGAAAATACATTATTCAGTTTAGGAAGGTTTCCATGCTTCTTTAAATTCTAGTGGCTGTGGTTGTATAATTAAATGTTAAAATAAAACATGCCAGCCAAGCAAAAGGATAGCTCACTTCTTATTGCAGGAAGAGACATTTCTTAAGTGAAATAGTCTTAACCACATTAAACATACTGAAATGTCTGGATCAACCAAATCAACTTTATTGTGCATGTAACAAGGCATGGTCCTTGCTAGAGAGAGAGCAAGCAAAAGTATTTTAGTAAGAACGAAGTGCACTGTCTGTCTCTGAATTATCTGGATGTTTATGGGAAGTTGTTTATGTGTATCTTTTGCAGACCATGCTTCCCAGGTTAAATTGGCTCTGGATGCTTCTATGTGGGATGCTGGGTGTAGTCTCCTTTGTTACAAAGGCGGAAGAGTCTGAGAAAGCAGTCACATTTAGCCATGTGTACAGGATTGACTCTGGTTGTAAGCAGGACTTGCAGGAAGTTTTGCCTTCCCAGGACCAAGCATCAGCAGGTCAGGTTATGATGGTGAATGGAGAGAAGGAAATTGTTTTCAAGCACAACATTAAGTTTCCATTATCTAGCTGCAACTGTGCAGATTCAGAGGAATTCAAAGCCCTGCTGTACCGTGTCAATGGTTTGGAGGAGGAGGTTAACTACCTGAAGTCCCAGTGCACTAAGGGCTGCTGCAGCAGAAGCTCAGGTATTATCCAACTTTACAAATGTGCAGCTGATTCAGGAGATGTAATCTAACAAGCACACTTAAAATACATAATTCTTGTATCCCTTTTTAAAGAACTGTTTGTATACTTGTCTACTGTTATTAAATTAAAAAAATATTTTGCACTATTGTAGAAGTAATCTCTCCAAAATCCATCACATCTGATATAATCTGTACTGTATAACCCTGCAAGCTGATTATGTGCCAGTTAATCTCTAGATTTCATGCAACTGACTTGTCTTCTACTAGGTGTGGACACAAGCTGCAGTGGTCATGGTATATACCAGCACAACACCTGCAGCTGCAAATGTGATTCTGGCTGGGACGGTCCAGATTGCTCAATCTCCACCTGTCCAGATAACTGTAATGATAATGGCTACTGTGTAGATGGACAATGCGTTTGCCACACTGGTTACACAGGCCATGACTGTGGCCTGCCCACATGTCCTGATGACTGCAATGACAAAGGCCACTGCGTGGATGGGAAGTGTGTGTGCTTTGAGAGCTTCTCTGGAGACACCTGCAGCATTCAGAAATGCCTAAGTGACTGCAAAGAAAATGGTCGCTGTATTGATGGACAGTGTCTCTGCGACGAGGGATTTTTTGGGAATGACTGCTCTATGGGTAAGGTGGCTTCATGAATATTTTGAGGTGGTGCATTCAGATATCTGATAATTCTTATTTAAGAATAAAGGGTATATAGGAAGCTGTATGGAATATATCCGTGTCTAATAGAGCATTTCCATCACACAATATGGTATGCATCGATAACTAATTTAAACCCAAGGCTATCAGTATCCTAGTCAGGTTCATGGGTTTAAACCAAGTTTAAACACATGAAAAAACTCTTTTTAACTTTTGAACACAACACATTATATTTGTGTTATTAAGTTAATACTTTAACAAAAACAGAGAAAAAAATTTAGTACATAGGACTAAATAAAGTAAATACTTAAACAATAATACAATATATTTAGCATTATGAGGAATAGCTAAGTATACAACAAAATTTCAGGCAACTATCTATTGTTCATTAAGAGCACTAGCTAAGTATTTAATTATGCAGTAAAATGGCAGTTAACGTGAAAAGAAAATAATCTATCTAAATTTGCATGACATGAAAACCTAGGTGGAAAAAATCGGTTAGATTATATTTATCTTCGTATCAGTGCAATGTCACTGTTTCTGTGTTAGCTAAAAATAATACATTTTAGACACAGAGCATATAACTTCTGAAAAAAATGATGGAATCACCACACTTAAAGGATGTTCTCCCAGCTTCATATCAAATGAACACATCACAAATATGCTATGATCAAATATGATCCCAATCAAGAGAAGTGAAAAATAAGGAATCACTAAATGTTAAGGAAAACAATATGGAAACAACAACAACAACAACAAAATCAGAATTCCATACATCAGATACATCAATCAAAATTCTCTTCTGACGTTTATGAAACCTAACTTCTTTAAGCACAGACTTAATTAATATAAAACAACTATCTCCACTAAGCTGGTTCCAGCTTTCTCATACAGTGGTTGAGATATGAGCTTTGTAGGATGGGAACATATCATATGACTTTTTTCATTTAAATCATAAATTTTCAATCTGATTCAGAGTTAGACTGTTTGCTGACCATGTTTTTGAGTTGATATGATTTGGCTGAAAAAATCTTTAACACACATTGCTTTGTGGCAAGACACATTATTATCCTGAAAATTACTCCATTCGAACAATGTCCAAAATTTCACTGTATGTCTGTGCAGACTATTAAAGTAATGATTACTGTCTCCTCTGGTGCTTTAACTGACACGCAACCCAATATAATAAGTGAGTGGAGAAATTTAATTGTTTTCCTCATTTATCTTTATATGTTGAATTAGAACTGTACTGGACAAAAGGTCTAGCTTCACCACTTTGACCAGTGTTTAGTCATGATTTATTTCTGAATCTCACTTCCCTCCAATCATCCACACTATATGATTGCTCCTCTTTAGCCCAGGGGCTGCAGCCAAGACTATAGCAGCAGAAAAGATCACGTCAGTTTAGCGACATTTCCCCGGCAGAGCGGAATATCTTGGGTTGAGAGCTACCGTAGGTGGGTTGTTACTTCCTTAAGTTGATGTTCATGCTCCCTAATAACAATGAAGAGAGAAAGATGAGAAAAAAATCCAAAAACAGAGTATTAAGTCCAAAAAAAGAGTATTATGGTTTAATGTATCTAAGATAAATCCACATGAGTCATTGTATAACTGACTAATTTTCTGCACATTTGACTTTTATTAGTTTTATTGTTTTTTCTTTATCTTCAAGTCACATGGTTTAGTTTTTTTTATATTGAAGCCTTGAAGACTTTCTTGGTCTACCTGTATGCTTTCCTTTTATAACCTTCCCATTTTGTTTATATATCCACCAACGTTTCAACAACAGCTGAGGAGTTCATAACCCTTTCTATTGTATGAACTGACATCTCTTTTTGTTGAGGCCAACAGCTCATTAAGATCTGTAAGAACTCTCTTTTAATTGCAGACTAATTAGCAGTTTTTAGATTTGCGCTAGTATTTATTTAAAAAATGCTAATTATTAGGCGAATACATATTTTTATCTGCAATGCTGAGTGAAAAATATGCCATTAATTTAATTTTAATTAGTTTGAGGTAGGTTTTGGTGCTATTAAATATTAAATATTAAAATAATTGTGTTACATATCATTTCTTTTTTGTTTTTATTTGCTACGAAGTAGAAAAGCTTGGTGAACATCCTCTATATGTGGAGATTTCATAATGTTTGCCAATGGGTATACACTGTATAGTTATATGATGTCCTGTGATGAACCAGAGTCCCATCCAGGATGAATTCTCAGTTCTTGCATACAGTGTTCCCAGGATTGGCTAAATTCACCATGAACTTGACCAAGATAAAACAGTCACTGATGATAAATGAATGAATGAAATAACAAACAAATTATTTAAATATAATCTATATGTGGTTTTTATCGTTCATTATCACCACTCCTCGTTCAATCAGATTGATTGGTTGGAACTAAATTATATATAATTGTATAGTTGTAGAATAGAAATTGCCACGAAGCAGCTTGGCAGAACTACGGGTAAGGATAAAATCATCGATACATAGTGTCATGGCTCATTTATTTCAATTATAAAATGTGTAATAATGATTCACTACAACATATTATTAATTATGGTCCTTTATCATCGCTGAGAGTATGAAGTGTTCTAGCCTGTGCTACAGTAGTGTGCGATTTATGTACATCATAATGCAAATGTAAACTATCTGTGTATACAGATAACTGTACAGTATAATCACTTTTTCGTACCTTCATCATAAGCAGCAGTTTTCAGTAGCAGGACTTGACTGTCCTCCACACAGTTAGCTCTATTATTTAAGCTTTTTATTCACAAGGAAAGTGTGCTTCAGGATAGGAATGCACTGATATGTGATCCTCAAAAAATAATATTGGGAATGGCATGAATCTTAGAGAAGGGTATATTGTCCATGTTAACTCTTTTGGTTAGGCATCATAATTGAGTCCATATGAGTGAAGAGCAAGCATGCCTTGAAGCAGTGTGGTACCAGTTAGCTGAATTATAATTTCAAGCACATGACACCAATGGAACTAGAATGGTATGTGATAGTTGAGCCTGTCAATCATTTTTTAGTGATTTTTGTATTTGATTTCACTATTGCAAGCACTGTAGCACACCATTTGCATGCCACTAATCATTAGCATTTATTTGTCATACTAACAAATACTCAAATAGTTGTTCACATGGCATCTGATACTTGTAAATGTATATATAGATTTATAACGTAGCTGTTTTTAAAAATGAATATTTAAAATATTGGTAAATATTTGTGAAAGCACTTAGAGGACCCAAAGGTGTAAAAATTATCATTACATGGTCATCATGCAAAAAAAAAAGAAGAGGACTTTAGAGGTTAATCTTTTGCAATCATTAGAAATATCACTTATATTTCTTTAAATATATGTCCTATGTTCCTGTTTTATAAAATGTGCTGTATTTTTTCATTCATTTGTCAGCATGTGCAGAACATTTATTTGCAATATGCTTTCTCCAAAGTCATTAGATAATAATTTATTTATCCCAGAGGCCTTTTGTGGGTTATTATTTAAATGTGAAATTGTTACTGGCAGACACTGGAATAAGGCAAAAGTATTAACCACCACTAAATGAAATGTCTCCTGCTAAACCAAAGGAAAACAATTACTTCCTGACCTTTTTGCCATGTGGAACCATGTCCAAACCTGCCATAAATTCTTTCCTGGTTAATGTGGTCTTCTGGGCATTTATTTTGTCCCCCTCTTTCCCTCTGCATCCAATCTCTAAGCATTTTTTTAATTCCTGGAAATAAGCGCCTCTTCATTTTTGACTTTAACAGTAAGACACTCAGACAACTAAATAACATACTGTAATAATCTGTATGTGGAAATCTTGCTGCAGACGTTTTGCTGTGTGACTGCCTGTATACAGTAAGAAAAATATGATGAAAATATGCAAATATGATGTGCAATTGTAATCATGAAATGTACGGAATTGAAGTGCTACCACAGAGTTTATTCAAATCAAATAAAAACTCCAATTACATTACCACTGCTTAAAAAAGTGAACAAAAAAAAACAACATCATAGATTTAACATACTACTAATATCCTGATTTTGGAAATAATTAATTAAATAAATGAAATAATTATTAAACGTGTTTCTCTACAGTACTGGGTCCTAAAGATTTGCATCTGATCATGGTGACTGATGTATCCCTGCTGGTGGAGTGGGAACATGTAAAAAAAGCTGAGTACTACCTGCTCTCCTACTATCCTTATGGAAATGAGGGAGCCATTCAAGAGATCCATGTACCCAAAACCGAAAATTCCTACTTGATCACAGGCCTTAAACCTGGAGTTACATATATTGTGCAAGTGGAGGCTGTTATTAAGGGCATTAGCAGTGAATCAGATCATATCACAGCCACAACAGGTAAAGACATTTTACCTCAAAGTTTTTGAATAAAGTTAGTGCACCCCTGCCTAAATGACATATTTCATAATTTTTAAAAAAATAGTAACAATATTTGCAGCAAATTGCCTGATTGAATATCTAATGCATGCAAATTATCTAGATGAGCCAAACAAATAGCTCAATCCAAACCTCGTGAACAAATAATAAAATATTCATAAAAAATTTATATTTTTTAACTACTATTTTAATTTTTATAAATATAACCTTTTTGGATTACCAGCCCAAGTATTTTCTTTTGGTGCAGATTTGTCTGGTGTAGAAAATGTTCGTGTGCTTGGACAGACAGAGGACTCTATCCAGGTGGACTGGCAGAACCCAGAAACAGTGGTGGATTATTTTAAACTGCGTCATGCCAGTCCAGATGGCCAGGAGGAACTGGAAAATGTAGCCAGGAGTCAGGAGGCTAGGACAGTGCACACTATTATAGGTAAACTTCTTTAAGAGACAGATACCCTGACCCAAATGTTATCTCTTTCTGTGCTGGTGAACATGGAGTAGTCTTGATATTTGAAAATACATCAAAATACAAACATAAAAAAAAAAAAGAGAAAAAAAAGGTGTGTGGGGCATTGAATAAACATCAAGTCTGAAGGCACTAAGTGAATTTTAATAGTTATGGAAAATTTTACTTAAATGTTGTTTGCAGGTCTTATTCCAGGCACTGAGTACCAGATATCAGTGCATGCCATCAAAGGAAGCAATGAGGGCAAACCATCCCATGCAACAGGAGTCACAGGTTAGTTGGTTAAGTAATCTTCTCTTATAAACCCAGAAAAGACACTGTCAAGCCCTTCTAAAATTATAGAATGCAGTAACATCAAAGTGTGACATTTATTATTCTGTGTACCATAGCCTTCAGTCTATCTTGCAGGAACACTTACAGTATTATTATAATACAGAATACTGCTTTAAAGGATCATGAGGTGACAGCTCTGAGACTTAAAAGACACACACTTATTGAAATGCAATCAACACATTTTGCATAATTTGAAATCTGTTATCCTTATTTTATTCACAAAAGTATAGTCACAGATTAGTAACTATATATACAATGATTATGGTATTTAATAACAAAATAATGATAATAATACAAGGAAAAACTTAATATAACACAAATATTAAAGAATTGTTAATAAATATTAACACTTCTTTAATATTTGTTATATTGTGTGCGAAATATGAAGTCTGTAATCATAGTTGAGTAATTAAACTTATACCAAAGTTGTACCATGCAGAGCATACTATTCTTCATTTATTTATTTTTGATTCTGAACTAACTACCGTATATTGTGAATTATGCATCATACATTCATGATGGTCCAGTTTAAATGTTCTCTCCTTAAACATAATCTGAAATGTTTACACAATTAAACCATCCTTAGTTAAGTAATTTTTTAACAGATTGTGTTTTATTTACAAACAGTAGCAGTGTATTCTAGAATGAAACTTGAATTAACCTCAGTTAATGAGTTAATGAGTTATCTCAGTTTTAATGTGTAGCTTACCTTTGAAAACTCCCCTTTACCTAGGTTATTACTAATATTATCACCAATCATCATCACAATGATATTTCTTCTTGTTACCCTAAATAGAAACCCAGCTGTCAAACTTTTTTTTTTTTTTTTTACTTTACCCAAGGTCATTCAAATATGTGCCATGTGGTCTGCCATGTGGTCTGCATCTATAAGCAGCACTTATTTGTGTGTAATGGGGATGTGTTTCTCTACGGGGATAATCTCCAGTTAAGGGAGATATACGTAATGTGGTTGTCTGAACACATAGCCTTACGAAAGTATTCATACTGTACCTCTTAAATGTTTCCACATTTGGTCATGATACAACCATAAATGTACATGTATTTTATTGGAATTTTATGTGATAGACCACAAAGTGGCACATAATTGTGAAGTGGAACGAAAATGATAAATGGTTTTCAATTCTTTTCCCAAATAAAAATCAGAAAAATGTCACATGCATTTGTATTCAGCCTCCTTTACTCTGATACCCCTAATTAAAATCCAGGGCAACCAATTGCCTTCAGAAGTCACCACATTAATAAATAGAGTCCATCTTTGTGTAATTTAATCTCAGTATAAATACAGCTGTTCAGCATTATTCAGAGAAGCAGCCAAGAGGTAACACAACTCAGGTGGGAGAATCTGTCCACAGCACAAACTATTAGTCCTACACTCCACAAATCTGGTCTCTGTGGAAGAGTGAAAAGAAGAAAGCCACTGTTGAAAGAAAGCCATAAGAAGTCTTGTTTGCAGTTTGCAACAAGGTACATGGGGGACACAGCAAACATGTGGTGATCTGCTCAGATGAGGCCAAATTTTAAATCTAACACTGGACATCACGCTGAACACACCATCTCCACCATGAAACATGGTTCACCAAGCATCATGTTGTGGGGATTCTTTTCTCCAGCATGGGCAGGGAAGCTGGTCAGAGTTGATGGGAATATGGATAGAGCCAAATACAGGGCAATCTTAGAATAAAACCTGTTAGTCTACCGCAGACTTGAGACTGGGGTGGAGGATCCCCTTCTAGCAGAACCGTCCTAAATATACAGCCAGACCTACAATGGAATGATTTAGATCAATGCATTATTATGTGTTAGAATAGTCCAGTCAAAGTCCAGTCCTAAAACTAAGAATCTGTAGCAAGACTTTAAAATTGCTGTTTGCAGATGCTATGCATCTAATCTGACTGAGTTTGAGCTATTTTGCAAAGAAGAATGGACAAAAATTTCACTCTGGTAGAGACATACAACAAAAGACTTGCAGCTGTAATTGCAGTGAAAGATGGTCGGGGGGGGCGGAATACTGTACAAATGCACACTTTTTAGATATTTATTTGTGAAAAAAAATTAAAACCATTTATAATTTCCCCTCCACTTCACAATTAGGTGCCAATTTGTGTTGGTCAATCACATAAAATCCCAATCAAATACATTTATGTTTGTGGTTGTAATGTGACAAAATGTGGAAAGATCAAGGGGTATGAATACTTTTGCAAGGTACTGTATAGTTCCAAAATGATCAAGGTACAGATTTTACAGCTTTTACAGTATATTTTTCCATTTTAAATGTTGAAGTAAATTATTGTGCAAAATTTGATGTTACTCAAGTTTCAGATTCCAGACTGGACCAGTTCCTGGCCCTGATGACACTAGCTACTTGTAACCCACCTGGTCGGTGTGAAGGGTGATTGATAATTAGATACAACAGAAGCCACAACTCTGGATCAGGGCTGGACTAGGACCAAAAAACGGCCATGGCATTTTTTGCCATAGCGGCCCACCATGTTTATTTAAACAATATGCTGATACCCCTATCTCACTTACGCGGTTTCGCGCGGTGGCCATAAGTACGGTTCATCATGATTCACCGCTAGTTTTTGGCGCTGTGAGTACGTTTCCATCTTTCCTCGCGAAAAATTAAACATGTTTAATTTTTTTGCCGGTCCTCGCGGAAGCTTGCGGTCCTTACAGAACTTCGCGGAACG
>JAQMYL010000001.1:28758583-28788087 GCA_030014365.1 Clarias pachynema | reverse complement strand
GCTCAGCTCCTTCTTCACCACGACGGACCGATACAAAGCCCGCATCACTGCAGACGCTGCCCCGATCCGCCTGTCGACCTCCCGCTCCATTTTACCCTCACTCGTGAACAAGACCCCGAGATACTTAAACTCATATTCATATGTCTCCAAATTTATGTTACACCCTATTTTATTTGACAGCCAAATAAAAAGTACACATTTTCTCCAGGCTTACATGCAAGTCCCTGTCTTTAAAGGCAGTGATCTAGACAGTATTGGAAAAAAAAAAAAAAACACTCAGTTTCTGGATTTGTGAAGAGGACATAGCTTATAGCTTATTTTTAATAGCATCATCAGCGTCAAATCTGACTTTTAATAACAACAAGAATTGCTTATATTCTTCTGCAACCTATAACATTTTTTGTGTACTTTGGCTTCCTGACTTTCTTGTCTCCACTGTAACTGTACTGTATCTATCCTCTACAAACAATTATATATATATATTTTTTTTATCATTTTCTTCTTAATTGAAGTCACCCACATGTGCTTGCTCTTGTGACAGTGATGGAATGGGTTTTCCTGACTAGCTAAGAGACACAGGCTTTCATTCTTATTTTGACCTCTTCAGACAATCTCTAGCATTTCACTTCTTTGCATTCTTCTGCAATAACCTCTTTTGTTTATGCATTTGCTAATGATGTGCCATATCCAGTTACTAACTAAACCACTTGAGCGGCTTGTATTTTACGTTATCGATCAAAATGTTTTTGCTATTTCATTTTTGTGCCATTGATTTCACATCATTTGTTGTTTTTCTAAGTCACAGTTGTGGGTGTACGGCAAATGACTAACTGTAACTGTAAATTGTAAAAGTCTTATAATAATTTGTGTTTATCATCTCAGTTATTTTGTTCATTTAGCCACTTTGGTGGATAAACATTTATGCATTTTAATAACAATTCAGCCACGAAAAGAAGAATCAGTAAATATTCAGTGAAAGAAGAATTTAGTGAACCTTTATGCTCTAGGCTCAACAGGACACAAACATAAAAAAACAGAAGTTTTGATAAGTCTGATCTCACCATAAGGTGCCAGTACTAGTCCTCTTCTTTTCTTACCAGTCTAATCTCATTGGAGGAAACCTAATACCTGTCAAAAGGGGAAGAAATGTGGATTGTTAAGTTTTATAAAAGCTGAACCAGCACACACTCACACACACACATACGCACGCACACGCGCACGCGCACGCACGTACGCACATGCACGCACACCCACCTCCGCTGTGACCAATTAAGGCTGTATTGAAATTCATTAAACAATACGATATATTAGGGCTCCTCTGGCACTGATTAATATCACAGCTGATTCATTAATATAACAGCTTTTTATAACACAAAAGAAAGTGTTATGCTTGCAACATATCCTGAGAGACAGAAGCTGCATTAATTGAGCAGTTCAGCAAAAGCCAAGGTCTCTGGATCTTTGACAATGACACTAAAAATTACTTCCTGCATCCTATAGACATTCAGATTTTTAAAGCACAATCAATCCACTCTAACACATGCACTGTCTCAGTCTTATTTCCACTATATCAAATGATGTGGCGTTATGCTGTGATATCTAAAATAAATAATGTACATAAATAAATAAGTAACAGTTACAAAGTAAAATAAGAATTGTACTGTACATGTTATGATTGTTTTACTATTCTTTGGTAGTGGTGTTGTAAAACAAGCATATCCATATTTCACCAACACCTTTGCTATTGATTTCCTGTTATGTCTTTAATGTAGTGATTCTGTCTGTTTGTTAAATATCAAAATCAATATCAATAAGCATATAAAGTGAACTAAACAATAGGAGTAGAAGTAATGACAATACTGTCTCACATATAGTAGTGGCAATTTCATACAAGGTGTTATAAAATATTGAATGCCATGTGATTTTAATCATTTTGCTAATCTGTCTATTTTTGGTTAATTTCTTTAACTGTTGACTCTGGACTCTGGAGCATGGCTGTGGGGATTTGTTCACATTTAGTGCATTAGTGAGGGCAATGTTTCAACTCAACCCAAAGTGGGGTTAAGGTCAATTCTCTGGGCAAGGTACTAAGGCAATGATACATGATATTAAAGTTGGCGTAGAAGAGTATGCATATGAAGAGTATGAATATTGCTGCTACTTAAGAAATGTCAAATGTTTACTGTGTACTGTTTCTCTTCCCACTATCTCAACTCATACCTCATCACTAAAAAAAAAAAAAAGTACTGTAATGTATTATGTTGTTGTGTTCGTCACTCTGTAGCTCTTTGTTTGCACATTTGCACGTGCACTTTGTTGTCTGTTGTCTATTGTTGTCTCTTTTTTGTATAGAAATAGTTTTAGGTTAACTTAAAAATGTCAATCTGTCATATCTGAGCCAGTCAGCTAATTAGATCTTAGTTAGCTAGCTGGTTCCGGTAAAGTGTGCTGTTAATTTATGTTGTGTTGTTAATTTATGCTGTTGCATGTATGTAGCACCTTGGTCCTGGAGGAACGTAGTTTCGTTTCACTGTGTACTGAACTGTATATGGTTGGAATGACAATAAAAGACTACTTGACTTGACTTGACTTGACTTAAATGTAATTAAGAGACTACTGGGTGGGATTTTGCAGTCCCTCACCTGAAGTTTATTCATTATTTGCTCTCAAATCACAGTATGTAATACAATATTTTCATGAATCAAACATTTACATGCAGAGATTGGCATTATAACATTTTGGTGCTCAAACACGACTAACATGATGATGATGATGATCATGATGATGATGAAGAAGATGATGATGATGATTATTAATAATAATAATAATAAAAATAATTACAATAATAATAACAATAATATTACTACTACTACTACTAATAGTAATAATAATAAATCTGAAGCAACTGTAAGAAAAAGGAACTTCAAATGGCCATTTAAAAAGGGACATTTGAGATTCATTGCCGCTGTCTAAATGCTGAGTTTTTAATAAGATTGCTTCAACAACCAGTGAGTTTACCTATAGCCAAACTATGAAACAGTTCTTTTAATAATACCAAACTGTAACTATTCATTCCTTCATTCTCTATACTGCTTACCATCTACTGGGTTGTGGGAAACATGGAGCCTCAAGGGGACCAAAGGACTCAAGACACTAGGCAGCATACACCCTGGAGATGGTGCCAATCCATCACTAGGCACACACACACTTATTCACATACTATGGAGGAAACATGGGGAAAACCTGCAAATTCCATACACAGACCCGAAGGCGGGAATCAAACCCTTAACCCTGGAGGTGCAGGGCGACAGTGCTAACCACAACACCACAATGCTGCCTCTAAACTGTAACTAAACTGAAATCTTTAAGTGGAGCTGTGGTAAAAACAAACAAACAAACAAACAAACAAACAAACAAACAAACAAACAAACAAACAAACAAAACCAAACACAGATGTAATGTTCACTAATGTATTCTCATGTTATTCTTGCTTTAGGAACTTTAGATAATATCCCATAGCTTGTGCATTTGTAATAGATGGATGGAAGTTCCAGTGAATGAAGTCAACATTCTGCAGTCAAAAATTTTATAATTACCTTTATAATCAAAATCTCACTAAGGAAACTAATATTAATGACACTGTTACTAATATAAATGAAAAATTATGAATTTTATGTTAATGAAAATGTCTATTTCGGAAAGCATAAATTATTTTGTACAAAATTCATTTACGTGATAAATGGGGCTATTCAATTTATAAATTAAAACATGATTAATTGCATGTCGTGGATATAAAGGCAGCAAGCCTCCTAAGCACAGTAAGCTAATTGTACGAAATGGAAAAAGGCAATTCTGGCTTTTACTTAAGACCTTGACTCTATAAGCTATACTTAATTCTACATTTTAAATCCAATTTATGTGCACAGACTGTTAGTTTAGTTTTAAGGAGGAAGAAGTCATTGACTTTCGTTCTAGAATATGAGTCTACAAGCTGCAGTTAAAAGCATTTATGTAGAGAATTATATTCACCTACTTTAATATCTTGAGATCATAACGGGTAATCACAAGCAAATTCCTTGCTTATCTATTATAATCTACAAACAGTTTATCCTTTATGATAATCAGCATCATCCAAGTCAGTCTCTCTAGTCTCACCAGAGGTAAAAGTCACTCAAAGATTTAAACACAAGCCTCATCATTCACATACAGTAACTGATCACTGTTCATACTTACAACTGTGTCGAAGTAATCACTGATATTATTATTTATATAAAGTACTGTATATTACTGTATTTTATATAATAATGATAATGAAGCCAGAAAGGTTAAAAGTATAGATTGTACTATGTCACTATTTCTTTTCGGATAATGGTACCGAAAACCTGAGTATTAGTCAATATTAATATCCATTTAATATTGTTTAAAAAATACAATAATTTTAAATATTTAAATCTTTTTTTCGACTGAAGCACATTGCAGGTAAATCCTTTTCACACAAAAAAGCAAACACAATGCATATAATAAAGTAGAAATATTATAAAATTCATTCTTACCAAAGAAAGAAAAAAGGTCTCATTATAGATTAAAAAAAATTCAGGTTTAAAAATCGATTTTCTTTTGTAAAACTAATTTTAATCTTTATTCGAAGGATTTAATATGGTTTTGCTGACTTTTCCCTGTATGGCCTTGATACCAAAATGATCACTTAATCACTCATCATCTATACCACTTTATCTTGTATACAGCCTGGAGCCTGTACCAGGAGACTTGTGCATGAGGCGGGGTACACCCTAGTCGTGGCACTAATCCATCACAGGGCACGTACATACACATACACACTAACACACTACGGACAATTTGGGGAAAGCCAGAACTGAATCTGATGTCTTTGGGAGGAAACCGGAGTACCTGGACAAAACCCACCAAGGGAGGACATGAAACCTGGCTGGGAGTTAAACACAGACCCTGGAGGTGCAAGGTGACAGTGCTGACTGTAAGTATTAAATATTAGATATAAATAATATTACAGAATTTTGGTATAGTTTATAGTTTATTTATTGTATAGTTTATTAAATTTGAGGGGTTGAAATATTATAGAATAGTTCAGAACCTAAATATGTATCACATTTGGTTGATGTTAAAATAAATCAAGGAGAGAAACTTCTGCAGCACAGTCAAACACCTTAAATTATTTAATCTCTAACAGCTGTGGGCCACTAAAACTACTGGGTATAGTTTAATCTGAATTAAACAAACACACAAACAAACAAAACTAAACAATGTGATTTGGTGAGAAATCAAACATAGTGGAGTTTTTATTGTCAGCCAATTCAGGGCTTATAAAGTTCATGCTCTTAAACCTGCATGTCTGTTCCCTAGTGGAGAGAGACAGTGACCGCAGGAGAGACATACTGTAAGAGGACAGAGAGAGGTGAAGAGACAAGGAATGCTACCTTGCTCTGTGATATTCCTGATCATCAGTTCTTTATCACTGCTGTCCTACATTGTAAAATCCTTGTGTTTGACGAAAACCAATAAACGCTCGCCTTGATACAGCTGTATGATGAGAATGAATGCTTTTTCCAAGCATTATAAACAAACAAACACTTCCCCTTCTAAATTAAATATTGTATATTTCCCCCAACTATAAGGATAGACATTTTTGCAGGCATACAGTACTGTATTTATCTTCTGTGTTTCTCTGAATAGCAGCTTTCCACTGAAACAAATGTGTATTGATTTAGCAGTCTGACAAAGACAAAGGTGTTTAATCTTCAAGGAAAAAAACACAAAGCCTAGATGCAAGGGTTCTATTATTTTAACTTAATGGTAACGCTGATAATGATTGACTTTTTTATTTGGAGTAAGAACTTTTTCCTGTACGCTCCCACTTTTGTGGTCAGACGATAACAAACATAATGTTCTTTGTTGGTAGAGTGGTGTTGCAGGGTGTATCATATTTAAAACCTACCAAAGCATTGATATTTGTAAACCTCTTTTAGAAAAACACTTGTGGAAATGTTACTGCCAAACCAAACTTCTGGTGAGGGGCTGGACAATGTAACATTCAGTACTGAATCCATTAGGAAGTAGAGTAGGAGGACTCAGAGGAAGACTTGACCATCACTCAGGCTAAGGTCATGCTATTTATCTGTTTAGTCCACAGGGTTGATCTGATTTTTTCACACTCTTTTATTAGTATTATATATAATGCGAAATTATGATCTAGAACTGATGCACTATCATATGTAGATAGTCTGTGTTCTGCATGAAATAACATTTATATAAAACAAGACAAAAGAAGTATAAAGAGATACAAACAACAGCAGCGTTCGACCTCACTACTCTCTTGGTTTTTCTCTTCATCTTTAATGATGCTGTAAGTTATGCAGGGGAGGAGGGGTGAAATAAATTCCTCTCCATGCCCAATCAATCTTAACCAAGCCTTTTCCGCTAATGCACCCTTAGGAATAAAGGGGAAAAGAGGGTATTCCAAAAACAGAATATTGTAATGATGGAGAAGCGTTCTGAAGCCCATAAAAATTTGTTAACACAAGTACAGAATATTGTTATGACATTTTTTTTTTCCATTATTCATTTCTGCATAATGTAGATTATGTAAAAGCGGCAAACAGAAAAAGCTTTATTTGTGGCTTTCTAAGCTTTACTTCTGATCAGTTTGCAGAAATAAAAGAGCAGCCTGAAGACTGCTGACAAGTGTGGAAGTGACCACTTTGCTCAATACTAATTAAAACCATGACAGAATGAATTGATCTACACTACTCTTTAAATACACAAGGAAGCAAGCTCTACTGTTAATACTGAAGAAATCTCTCTCTCTCTCTCTCTCTCTCTCTCTCTCTTTACATTGACCATATTTTGTGGACAGTGATGTATAATAGATCTTTTTGGATTTCACTCACTATTTTGTTATGCAAGAAATTGCTTGGTAAAGCACCCAGAGCCCAGTAATGATACAGTGCAGCCTATCATAAGTTTTTTGATATCTACAGCTGAGCTGAAAATGTGCTGCTTTCCATAGGCTTTCTGGGACCCAAGACCAGAAAAAAGTCAAAATGAAAATAAAAGCTTTATAAAATCTAATGCCAAAAAGTCAGTTGATATATTTATTCGGGATGACAGGCAAAAGGCAAAAGGCAAAAGTCACTGTAGCATTTAAGGTGTTGAAAAAGTTGCTGACCTCTAAGGTATTGAAATTTCCATTTACAACTCAACAACGTCTACCCGTTAATTCTGCTTTCATTACCAAGATGCAAAATTCCAAGACAAAAAAGTAAGTAGGAAAAACAAGCATATAGTTAATTTATTCATTTGTTTATCATCTGATTTATCCTGATCACAGGTGTTTTGGATGCAAAGCATCTTGGATATTACATCTTGGATGTAAACACTGAGTGCAAGACAGGGCAACAGTCCAGTCAGCAAAACACCATGCGCGTGCACACACACACACACACATGCATGCAGAGACACGTGCACACACACACATGCACGCACACACACACACACACACAAACACACACACACACACACACACACACATACACACAGGTGTTAAGGAGGTGAAAGAACCAGATAGAGTCACTAGTCACTGTGCGATCATATCATACAGACATTTTTATTGGTGTGAGCTCAAATATTATTTCTTCCTCGCTATCTTTCATTAGGGGGCAGGGGTAGCTCAGTGGTTAAGGTGTTGGACTGTTGATCATGAGGTCCCTGGTTTGAACACTGATGCCACCGGGCTGACACTGTTGGATCCTTGAGCAAGGTCCTTCACCCCAAGGGCTCAGATACAGTCAGCTGTTGTAATCCAACCCTGTTAGTAATTGCCACAGAAATTATGAATATCTCCAGAATATCCATTGCAGGATGGTACATACTGTAGATAGAGCCTTTTATTAAAGAATCTCCTAATGTCAGTACACACCCAGCAGGATTTTTTGGTTTGCAAAAGGTTGTGGCACTGTTCGTTTGCCAATGTTTCTGACATTGGAACACGATTAGTAGTACACTGCCTGATCAAAAAAGGTCTCAAACGCATATTTCTTTTGATTGCCTTTAGCTTGAGTTACAATTTGTATTATGTTTATGCACCATCATAACATTTATTTATGTCCATTTATTTTTGGATCTTGTATTGATCACATGAGAGTCACAGCACTCCTTAAAGTCTTCTCCAGTACATAAAAAATTGGGTCAGGATTGTGAAGAATACCCAAACACATTTATAAGAGTAAAAGAGTAATAACATCCTTTATTTCTCTATATAATCCCCTGCTACACTAATGCACTTATCCCAACCTTTCACTAGTGCTTGGATACCATTAGGGTAGAAAGATTTCTCAGTGCACCGGAGCCATGATCAGATTGTCTGCTTGACATCTGAAATGCTGGCCTCCCAGGAACTCCTTTAGTGGCCCAGACATTTGGAAATGGCTTGGAGCGAGGTCAGGACTGTACAAAAGATCCATCTGAGTTCCTTTAACGTGCCAGTGGTCATCATGAATGATTTGTGTGTACAGTCCCCACAGATCTTCTGCAAGTTGGCAACAAGTTGTCGGTAGATTTTTTAAACATCAGGCGTTCCACTATCTGAATGTTCACAAGAATGACTCCAGTGGGCTCTGAGCCACCTCTGCCGGCATCATCATTCAGAAATCATCTTCATTCAAATGTTTTGCTGAGCCTAAGAGTTTTATCACCTTAAAGTCTTCTGTAAAATTCACCCAATTCAATGGCTTCATTTACAAGAAATTTCATCCAAAGTCCCAGTTTGACTTCAATACAACTGTGTGTGTGTCTGTGTGTGTGTGTGTGTGTGTGTGTGTGTGTGTGTGTGTGTGTGTGTGTGTGTGTGTGTGCAGTACTGTGGAAAACAGAATTAATTCTAGAATCAAATCAGAATCAAAAAGTACACTTTCACGCAGGTTTTGAAGGAACTCAGCAGGTAAGTTGTTCTAAACATCAGATATTCTGTGGATGTAGACTGTCTCAAATCCTTCTGTCCCAGACAACCACAAGGTTTTGAGATCAGGGCCCTGTGGGGACTAAACCATCACTTTTAGGACTCCTTGTTCTTCTCTATGGTAAAGATAGTTCTTAATGGCATTGGCTGTATGTTTTGGGTTGTTGTCATGCTGCAGAATAAATTTACGGCCAATCAGACTCCTCCTTGAGGGTATTGCATGGTTATTAAGCATCTGGCTGTATTTCTCAGCATTGAGGATATCATTCATCCTAACAAAATCTCCAACTCCATTTGCAGTAATGCAGCGTCAAACTTGCAATGAGCTCCACCATACTTCACTGTTGCCTGCAGACCCTCGTTATTGCACCTTTGTCCAGCCCTTCAGCAAACCACCTGCCTCCTGCAACAGCCAAATATTTAAAATTTTGACTCATCAGTCCTGAGCACCTGCTGCCATTTTTCTTTAACAAAGTAGTAACAAAGTTACTATGCTTGTGGGTTTGTTGAGACACTTAGCCTTCTTTCCATAATGGAGGTACAGTATGGCTTTTGGAATGTAATTCTCCTTTGAAGACCACTATTGGCCGGACTACTGCAGACGGTCGATGGTTGTACCTGGCTCCCACTAGTTTCTGTCCATTCTTTTCTGATGTCACTGCTGGATATCTTCTGATATCAAAGGAAGAAAGCATGATGTGTCTTTTATCTGCTGCATTAAGTTTTCTTTGGTCAGCCATCTGTGGTCCTCAGCATTGCCTGTTTCTTTGTGCTTCTTCAAAATAGCTTGAACAGCACATCTTGTATAACTACAGTACCTTGTATCTTGTTGCTGCGTTCAGTCTTTCCATAGTGTACGACTTGTGACATGAAACTGTTTTCACAACCTCACCTTTTCTCCTTTTTCACCTTAGTAGCACCTTACGTAGTAGTGTTTGACTGTTCCTCAGTTTTAAACTTCTTACACAGCTTCTTCTTAAACTTCTTATTTTTTAGTTAATGACTGTATTTCAACCTACATATGAAATTGATGATCATTAGCACCTGCTTGGTATACAGTAAGTGGTTAATCATACACCTGACTAAAATTTTATAAAATCCCTGACTGTGCAAAAGTGTGAAAATGTAAGAATTCATGCTGGATTGAAGGCAAAGGGTAGTCACACCATAAATAGATTTGATTTGGATTTTTCTTCTGTTCATTCACTTTGCAGACTGCAAATTTATAAAAATAAACAATTAAAATATTTTTAAAGCATTCTTATTTTACAGTATTTCTTAACACCTGCCCAAAACTATTTACTATGTATAGACACATTTCTTTCAGTGCTGACTCCTTCAGTCTGTTCTTCTGTCAAATCATGATTAGCCCTAGTCACCTATTGTATGTTTATTCTGGATGACAACTGGCCAGCAAATACAATCTTATACAGTATAATAAGATTTAGCTGTGAGTTAAATATTTTTCATTTAAAAAATAAATTATTGCTTAGGCCCTGCGATGGATTGGCACCCTGTCCAGGGTGTACCCTGCCTCGTGCCCGAAGCTTCCTGGGATAGGCTCCAGGCCCCCCGCGACCCTGAATACAGGATAAAGCGGTATAGAAGATGAATGAATGAATGAATGAATTATTGCTTAGTGATTGTAACTCAGAATCCCCAGTAGAACAGTTTGTTCATTTATAAACATTTATGTTTATGTCCAAAGTAAATCTGTGAGTATAATAATTGTATAATATGAACAGATTTCCTGATGTCTGTGACTTGGTTTGAGTTCTACCAAGTGACAGCAATCATTTCCTACTTCATATATGCAAAGTCTGTCTCAATCATCAACCTCACCTTTGCATAAGGCAGCTTCTTTTAAAGGTAGAACTAAGAGAAACAGGCATGCCTCACTTATTTCCCCCATATTTTTAGAAGATTAATATATGATAATGGCCTCTAGGCTTTGAAAGCACATCTTGCAATCTTACTATTTTCTTTCTTTGAACAGGAGCAATCGAATGCACAAGCTCTTCAATCACGCTCAATCCTGGGCATGAGCCACTCTGATTAATGATGCACTCAGTTTCTCTTTTTGCTGTCTGCTTTGAGAAATTGGCACCTATCATCTCTGAGTTCTTCACACAAATGTAGCTGAGAAGAAACTGAGCCAGTCAAACCAACCACCCTTTTGTTTAATGTCCAAACCTAAATAAACTTGACATTCTTTCAGTCTGTTTCTGTCTTGGTCAAGCAAAAACCATAAAATCTATTCACGGACTTACAGTTTGTATCACTTATAGTACATACAGTATATTCCTATTCCCTAGAAGAAAATACACATCAATGATTCTTGCAAAGATTTGCAGAGATGCCTTAAATGTGGATCCAAGTGCCATTCCACTTACATTCAGTGTGTGACACCCTGGCTACATGAGTCAGAACAGAGGGTGCTTTTATATCTGGATAAATCAAAGATTTGTATGTTCAGTGAAAGGCCCATAACTAAGACTGTCATGTCAAGCAATGTCAAAAGATGCATAAATGCATGAGCTTTGTTAACTATAGATGATTTATTAGATGTTTCAGCTCCATATTATGTATTAGATTTTTATGTTTTCTTTACAGCCCCTATATTAAAGGAACGTGACCCAACCTTGACATTCACCATGGGGGTGAATGCATCAGAAATTGGAGTTAGAACCGTCCTATCAGAAGAAATGTTCTCCCTGGCTGAACACAATTTTGAAATTGACCACTGAAACCTACAAGATAATGAATGAATCCTCAACAACCCACATAGGCCTGTTTCTTTTTAAAATTTTAATTTACAATCCTGAAACAAGAACAGAAATAAATTTAAATGATTTTCCTACTGCAGATACACAACACACACAGTACGTTTTGACTTAATGGTAATGCAGTTGTAGATGAGCAATGACTCACACAGTCACACAATCTGGTTTCACCCAAATTAGGATCAATTCTCTTTTGAGTCTGATACCAGAAATGAACAAAGCACACCAACTGCTCCACACTAAGTGCTAGTGGGACTCCATGCTTTCAGACAAATTTATGTTCCACTAATAGGGTAGTTCTTACTCATCTTTGTCACCAATAATCATGGGGTGTTCAGTGAGTGTTCACATTTTTTAAGGGCCAAATACACACAGAATTAATTGCTAGTACTCAGTGACTCAGTGACTAGTGGCTCAGGAGTGCCTTTCTGATTTGTTCTGGGGTATTTCCCTGGAAAGCTAGCATCATTATGGCCCCTGCAATAAAAGTGTCTCTATTGCCTCTTGGAACTAGAGGTTACTGCCACCAGTATAGTGTTCATCTAGAGTCCTGCATTTACAATGAGACTACAGAAAACTCACGCACAACTACATTGGATGTTTTAATAACTATTGGCAGATGTGCTGGTGAAAAATAATACAAAACAGATATTTTATTTAAAACTAATATTTCCTTCTACAGACAAGGTCACATCTCTGCTCATTTCATATTTAAGGACATGATAATGTCCAACTGCTAATGTGAGTTATTATCTATTGCCCACTCACTTCAAGTCAGTTCCCTGAGTCAGAAATAAAAGCAGATCAGAAAGGGTGAAGATCATCCATCTTGTCGTTGATGCCATAAAAAATATAAGTAATGTATAAGTGTGCTCCGAAATGTTGTTGCTGAACATGCTTCGCTATTCTCACGTACTGTAGATCCATACAGTTATATGCAGTAAGTATGTTTATTATAAAATACTATTATGAAATTATCTAGGTCACAACAAAATAGGGTCAAAAGTAACTGAAAACCATACAGCAGTGGCTGGTTCTATCTACAAAATGTCACATATGTAATTAGAGCAAGGACTGTCCAGAACTGGCCAAATCTAAACTGTAATCAGATTCTGCTCTCATTACTGTGGAACATTTTAAATTGACTACATTGTTCTACTAATGGAAAAATCAGGGTCAATCAAGAGCATCAGAGGAGTGTGGAAATAACACTTATTACTGTGATCTGGGGTTATAAAGAATAGTAAGTCAAAGAATTATTCAAATGTCATAGAGCTATCTTTTAAGGGTACAGATTTTGCCACTCCAGGGCACACTGACAGAGAATATGACCATATGACTATGAGCTTTATGGAACCAGTGCCTGGTGTTCGTCCCACAAAAACCTGATACTGTGCAGCTTTGTATGGCAGTGGACTTCAATCCTCAATTCCTGAGATTGTTCAGATTAGCAGAAGCTTTTGGAGGACACATTTAAGTCAGTATGAGGATCATGCATATTATGTTTGGGTGTATCTACCATTCTTTTATTATTATTATTATTTGTAGATGTAAGTCTTTTGCTCATTTTCCAGTGTTTTTAATTTTTTCCCATGATTTTCCTATGTTTCTTTTTACTTTTTCTTCTTTTACTAATTACAGTCTACAGCAACTTCACATTGCTGCATGTGTTATGCTAATAGCTTCAGAAAATATGGGAAATTCCTTGAGCCAATAACTGATAATTACACCTGAATTACCCACCTTTTATAGCAGAGCACAGATGTCATAAAAGTAGAATTTAAAAGAAGAGAATAAAATAACAATTTGGCCTTTTAATTCCACCCAGTATTGTAAATTATTCAAAGTAAATTTTTTATCTATACTGTAACTAAACCTTGTTGGAAGTAAAAATCTGGGGGGTAACGCTCTTCTGTCTAGACTGTCTTCTGTCTTCCTGGTTTGTCCTGTCCAAATCTACTTAGTGTACAGTACATCCTTTTAAGGTTCTTTATTTCTAATAAAGAACTAAGCTTTGATTCTTTTTTTTTAAGTCTTTCTTTCCTTAGGATTAATTTAAACTACGATTTTACAGAACAAAATGAGATGAGAGACTACTATAGGAATAGATATGGAAGTAGATCATCTCAAAATCTTTTTTATGTAAATGGACTGACTAGCCATATTACACCAGAATATTACAACATTATATGCCACTCCATTACCCTTGTCTATCTATGGATCACACTTGAAAAGGGCCATGAAAGGTTAATGGCCATTAAGTTGACAGAGCATTTGGAGATGATGAGAGAAAAGGCAATAACAAATTAAGCACAACCCAGCTTTCCTGTGTCGATGCATTTTTATTTATTTCTTTTTGATTGTGCTAAACCAGATTAAATTCTCAGCAGCCTTTTCAGTTAAGCAGCACTTACAACTTTAAGTTCACATACACTAAGCCTATTGAAGACATAGGCTGGTGGATTTAGACACAGTGCATGCATTTGAGCATGCCCTGATAAATGTGTCAACTGTTACAATCTGTTATCATAAGGCTCCTTGGCAGAGCAAAGAGAAATATGTAAGATCACTTCTTTTTAATGGTCTATTACATTTAGAGATTAGAGAGCCATTTCTAAGACTGATCTGCTGCAGCGCTATGCGCCCACATGATGGAAAGGCAGCAAGCTGTTTAAAATGATGAAAGCAGGTTATGGAATACCTTGCTTTCTTCTTGGTTTAATTCTCTCTTACACAACGCACTGAAAACTTTCTTTTGCCCATGTAATTTTAAACTAGCTAATTTTAAGCTGATTATATTTCACAACATAACTGTGAAACTATATTAACAGCGTGCTAATCTAAGTAAATATTTGTTTAGGAGGCTATTTTAATATTTTGCATCTATGCTTAACGTCTAAAAAACAATAACAACAACAAAGGAGTTTATTTATGTCTTTCACATTTTAAAGTCAATATGGCATATTAAATACATTATATGGCCAAAGGTGCATTAGAAACCTGACTATTACACAGATCTGTGGGCCTTTCCAAAATTGTTTGCCCCAAAAATTGGAAACACACAATTAAGATTGTATACTATAGTATTACAATGTGCCTTTGTAAAAAGGATCTACACCTTTTCCAGCTTGACAATGTATGGACCATATACAGTAGACCTGGTCTGGCAAGGTCGGATTGGAGGAACTCAAATTACCTGCACAGGGCCATGACAACTTTGAGATGAACTGGATTGCCAGTTTTCATGTTTGCATGTTTTCCCCATGCTTGGTGGGTTTCCTCCTGGTACTCCGGTTTCCTCCCTTCCTTTTATCCCAAAGATATGCAGATTAGACTAATTGGCGTTCCCAAATTTTCCATAGTGTGAATACGTGTGTGAGTGTGTGTATGTGTGTCTGCCCTGCAATGGATTGGCACCCTGTCCAGGGTGTACCCGCGTCGGTGCCCTAAGCCTCCTGGGATAGGCTCCAGGTCCTCACGACCCTGAATACAGGAAAAAGCGGTATAGAAGATGAGTGAGTGAGTGAGTGAGTGAGTGGATTGCCAATAATGTCGAAACCACTATTCAGCACTTCTCATTAACCCAGCATGTTATCAAACAAAGTCTGCCAGTAAAGATGATAGGCTAAATTATGAAATATGAACTGTTTTGCAACAACAAAAACTAAAGCCTCTGCAATAATCTCCCAGCACTTTTTTATACCTCATAATGAATTCATTATTAATGAAGGCTGAGATAAAACGCCTGCCTGAAACCACTCCCATAAATTACCCAGGAAGCACAATGATAAGAGGAAATTAGTATTGTTTTTGTGTTGTGGAGAGTTTTAATCACTTTGCCACTTGAGAAATAGGTCTATCACCATTCATTAACACTGAACGCAAATAATACACAATGTATTTGGAAATATTTTGGAAGAAGGCATCCAATTAAAAAGACATATATGTTTAGGCTCAGACTCACATTAATTCAGGGTAATGTGTTCATGTAGTCCCAGAGCCATAGTCTGCTACTCTATTGATAACGTCCTTATATTTCAATCTCATACTTTCATATGTGGTCATGGATGAATGAATGAATGACACAACAAGTGTGAAGTGAAAGATCATCAATCATTTCAACTTGTGTTCCTTCCTTTCCAATTTGGATGTAAGCAAATAACAGTAATGTTAAGAGATGTATTAGCTTCAGTGCATCTACATTATCTTGCCAAAAGTATATGCTCGCCTGCCCTCATGCATATGAACTTGAGCTGTGTCTTGCTTGCTTGTGTCTTACCAGGGCTGTATTCTGTGACTTTGTACCTGACAAAAGTGATTGAGATACAACTATTTATTATGTTTTATAACTGCAAATGGGCAACAATTTTTATAAACAGCAGCTCAGAAAAGATAACAGTGCTGCATGTGCGAATATGTTCATGTGGACATGGCTCAAAATGAAACCAGCAGAAGGAAGGTGTAGGTGTAGGTGTAGGTGGCATTTCTCAGTTTATGTAGGCTGTGTTGTTTCCGCTGTATTAGTTTAAACTTTCATTCAGGGATTTAAAAAGAAATAATAAAATAATAATATGAATATGTATATGCATATACAAATGTGAAAAGTTTAACAGCAAGATATAACTTATGACTGCAGTTTGAATACTTTGTAAATAGTTTCTTTGAATCAGATGATAATCAGCACAAATGTCGAAATATTATGTCAAATTTGTTTTGGTCACATCAGTATAAATTTGAAAGATCATAAACATCATTAAAAACAATGCAAAAACAGTTTACAGTGCATCACCATCCTCTAACAGTTTCAGTTAGTTGACGTCAACATAATATGGTGTTTGGGGATGATGATGACATACCGGTATTTGGTGCAACTGCAATGGTAAGAACAAACTGTAAATGTCATTTTTCTTGGCTTAAACATTATATAAGAATGAACTGAACAATTTCTCTCACGGGAGCCACTTTTTTTTGCCAAGCCAATAGTTTTGGTTCACTGATCACATGACAGAATGAAACAATACAGTTGGCTTTTCAAGAGGCATTATGTTTTGCTGTGTAATGTATCCATTCCTTGTTGTGGTTTGCCCTAAAAGTGGAAGCATGAAGTACAGTAGTTGTTTTTGTAGTTGTTTTCAAAATAAGGCTTTGTTATAGGCAACATGTTAAAAATAATTTGACAGAACAAGTCAGAAAAGCCAAAAAACTGCATTTTATCATCATGTGCAATCTAATCTCAGATCTCAGTTTTAAAAATCGTGTTACAAAATAAACTCAAATTGAATTAATATCATTACACACATAGTAGCTAGCCCTGCTAATCATTTCATGTTACTTCATGATGTATCTAAATCAGAGGCCCAACTTAAAGCTTAAAACACAAAACAGTGTTCTTGCCATCACTTGACTCATTACAGATGCTGTCAGCGAAGGACAGACATTGAAAGACATTGCGACATTTATAACAAGCCCTTTTCCATCAAACACGGAACAAGTGTCAGAATAAAGTCCCATAAGGAATGTTAAGCATTTTTCAAAGAGAACTTGCTAGGCTTGGATACTCAAGGACTCTGTCTTGTGCTGGTAGTGTACTGTATGTTACTGTAACTGTATGTTACTGCTGTTCACCAGGGCCTGGCACATGGATTCACAAATTCTTAATTGCAAAAACTATCCCTACACAGACATATGCATCAAAGAAAATATTTGGAACTTAATGCCAGAAACTTAATAATGCTTATGAAGTAATAATCCTTTAGACAAGAAACAAATTGTGCTTTTTCAAAATTTCAGCTCTTGAACCCATAAAGCACAGGCTGGCTTGCCTTATTGCACATGATCTCATTGCTTTCAGACCATTCACAATTTTCCTCTTTCCCACTGATAAGCACTGAATCATGAAGGTACTCACTGGGAAACACCACCTTTTAAAGGACAAACATCAGCCATATTATTGTCTACTACCTTGCCTGCTACTATTTATTGCTCTGCTACATGCTTAAAAGAACCTCAAGCACAAAATCTTTATTCATAGCCATGCTGACCTGACACTAGAATTGACAAGTAAAGTAGACTGGTTTTGACTGTATAGCCCACATGAGTCAGATCATTTTTGATTTCACTGCTCATCACCTATTCCAAAGCTTGATAGGAACTTTGGAGCGAACAAACACTCCACCGCTGCTGAAGGGGTAGCTCATGGTCGTTGGACTACTGCTTGGAAGGCCCTTGAGCAAGGCCTGTAACCCTGACCTGCTCAGATGTGTTATTAGATAGAAATGTAAGTTGCTCTGTACAGTATAAGCACCAGCTCTGTACATATTAAGCCAAATAAACAGATGGAAATGACAATTTCTATATTTCATGATGCTTCTTTGCTGTCAGAGAACCTATGAGACTGAACTACTGTATTTACCTTGTGGGTCTCATTGTAAAGGAGTTTGTAAACAAATCTATAACATGAGGCACACTGTAGAGTAGCAAAATGGATTTTCAGATTTTGCTCTGGAAAAAGAATACTCGACTTTATTTTGATTAATCCGTACTATCTCTCGTTTAGGGCACTTTTAACATTTTAGGTAAGTGTTACTGATTATCAGTTGAAGGCCTCTCATCCCCTTGCTGCCACTTAAAAGAAAAGTACCGTATACAATGAAAGGAAACAAGGACAGGAGAGGGTTGGGATAAATGTCTTGCTCATTGACGAGATGGAGCATTTAAATCTGCTCTCATTAGACTGATTAAAAAAAAGGTTCAGTGTAGGAAGCTTTTTATTTCAGTTGTCCCTGATTGCTCTGGCAACATTTAAGATTTATTTCTTTAAATAAGCGAGTGTCTTCCAGGTCATAGTTTAAATCAAGGAGACATTATTTAGACTTTAGGGTTGCATCCACTTATTAGAGATGTTTGCATTTTTTTTGCACATTTTCCCTAAAAATCTTTTCAGTAAATTTCTTTAACTCATGATCTGTTTCCTTTTCACATGCTTTTTGGGGAAACTATTGCACATAAACATGCATATCAGGAGATCATCAGTTTATAAAAATACTCAAACCACCAAACAGCTGCTAATTTTTTACGCCAATCGCCACCCCCAACACACCCCCAATATTATTATCTTGAGTGCATTGTGACTGGAAGATTTCAGGGGTGGAGTTGTTCCTAATAAAATGGACAGATGTGGTATATAATTATTGTGAGATTTATTATGTACTGTAGTTTTAAAAAATAGCCGGCACTGTTCTGTTTAGCCCCCTTTGCAGTTAGTTTATTATATTGGTTTATTTTTTTCAATTGTGGTACATTCTTTGCATTGTTGTTTTAATTTTCAAAGTGAAATCATGTTGCTCTAGATTCACAGATAAGGTGCTTTTCTTTTCCATCAAGAGGTTGAGATGTCTATATTTAGCCATCTGTTGCATTGTGTGCATGTTGACATATTATGGATTGAATATGCTGTTTTATACAATAACCAAAAGTCTAAAAGTGATATATTTGCATAATGGGTTCTCCCAAGATAAAAAGACCATCTTTGTTGTCTGAAAATGTCATACTCTTCCTTAACCCGTTTCTCACCCGTAAGTCCCCAACACACATGCACCCATTCTTCTACTGAGCCTACAGCCATCAGCAGAATCAATCATGTGGACAGAATTGCTGAGTAGCTATTACTTTTCTGTGGCCACCATAAAACCAAGCAATTAAATACTATTGGACATTTGGCTCTCTCTTGGTCCACAAACGCCCTGTCATAGGCTGTCAGTGGAGATGGAAGGACCTTGACAGCTACAGTAAAATTGCAACTCAAGCGGACAATTCAGGCCAGTGAACTCTAATTAGCAGCATACACTCATGCACACTGAATTTTGGGAGCCTAATGTGCTACTTAGGATAAAAGACGTGTGAACCAAATAATAGGGTCGTATTTTTACTACCAGAATTAAAAACGTAAAAAACGTAATTATAAATGCGTGTGTAAACTGGTGAAGAGTGAAGTACAAGGGGTGTTCAAGTCAAAGCGGGACTTGAACAATAGCAGTAATAATAATGGGTACATCACCATTAGACATGCTGCTACAATACTCAATCATTATTCTTGACCAAACATAAAAACTTGTTGCCCCCAGACATTTATTTATTATTAATATTTATATAAATTATATAATTAATATATTTTTTTTATTTATTTATTTTCTTTATGTTTTTATTATAATGTAATCCATAGTATAAATGTTACAGCTAAAAGTTTTCTACTGTATATTTGTATAATTAATATCAATTATTAATATAATTTTTATATTCTTCATTTGAATGTTTTATTTGAATACTCTATTTTTCTTTTTTATTATTATATTCTTTTTTTCATATTCTTTATTTGAATACTCTATTTTCTTTTTAAAATTTTATGTCATGGGTGGTTGTAAAAGCATTTCACTGCATATCATACTGTGTATGAATGTATACTGTATGTAACCAATACAATTTTAATTTAAAATGTACTCATACCTATCATTATTTTCTGCAAATTGGAAATGATGCTGGGATTTGTTTGTATTGGATCATTAGATAATTAGAAACATGGACCTGCCAGTGAACACAAAATGTCTAGCTACTGGAGTAGTGGGAATATACTGTAATGATACACTGGAACTACACATTGTGATTTGACTTTTACTATGAAAAATACAAATTGGGCAGTTATTAATAACTATTAAGGTAATGTGCTATCTGAGCAAAAGACAAAGACATAAACCAAATAACTAGACCAGGAATTGTTACCAGAAAACACTAAGGCAAGATAAAGGTAAGATACACTGACCCTAAACTTAACACTGTGGTGGTGGAATGAATGCCCTTTTACTCTGCTGGGGTGATTGAATAAGTGAGTCTTGGTTTGCATCAAATAGTTATTAGATGGTAAAGGTGACCATGGTGGAGTTTTCACAATATTTATAGGCCACATTCAGTGCCAAATATTTCAAATCTTCAAAGCAACAGACAAGTCTGTAGTCTTAGATTACGTCATACTCAGTATCCAACAGTTACAGAGGACTCTACATTCTTAAGATGTAGTTACTGTGATGTTTAGACATTGCCAGATTACACACTGTTGTTGTCAAAGAACAATATCTCCAGCAATCTGATCCCCTTAACCCTCAGCTGCTTAGAGGTACGAGATAACTGTAAGTCACTCTGGATAGGGATGTCTGCCTGAAATGTAAATGTGACGTTTTGTGTTTGTGTGTGTGTGTGTGTGCAAGTGTGTATTCTTACAAAGGATTCCAAATTACATATTTTGACACTAGGGAAAAACATTTCCTGGAAACATTTGATTTTACTTCGCATGACTGCCACTTTAACAACAGTTTTTTCAGCATATCAGCAAGTCCAGATGTTATTTTTGAAGCACCTTATGTGGCAGAGATAGTTGTGGTAATAACCATGACAACAAATATTTTTTTTCCTTTTTTTTTTTGCTTACTTCATAAAGAACAAAAGAGTGTTGGACCTTCTACATCTTCTAAAAGGATTTGATCATGCTGAATTCACAGTAAATACTGTATGTCACATTATAAACACATTAATCCTCACAAGACATATACAAACCTATAAACCTTATTTAACCTTATACATATTAGTGTGGATCACCATGGTTAAACTCGTCTGATGTCCTGCAGAATGCTGCCAGCTTGTTTGAGCATATCTCACTATAAAACAAGTAACTTCTAGCAAGAAAACTCATCTGATAATGTTATATCATTAGACAACATTTTGTCTACATAATAATTACTTAAGTCATTCTAAATTGTCTATAAATTATTGCTTCATTTATGCCTAAAGTGAGCTGCAGTAGTAAATAGCATCTAATACAAGGCTGAATTTCAAATCCCTCTGTAACCCCTAATCTACATGGTGCGTGTGTGTGCAATAATGGATTGTACACCCTAGCACACTAGCTTTCCATTAATGATATTTGGGATTCAACTCTGGAACACAGAAGAAAACTGAGTGGATTTTCTAAAGTGGAATAAGTGGAAATATAAAGAGAAATTTACAAGATTTACAGGACTGTCCAACACCTCCGTCTTTTATTCTTCTCACTATTTGCCTACATACTACACACTTATGTAGAATTTAAAACTACTTTCACCCCTGTTAATTAAACTGTTGGTTGCTGTTCGTGGCCAGCTTCGCCAGTTGAGGTTAGTTACTTTTGCCAGTCGTAGAATGATATTTGTTGGCAGAGCAAAATAACTGCTTAAATAAACAAATAAATCTCAAACTGTTGATAATAAGTAGTGTTTGTGGAACTGTTGTATAAAAGCAGTATAACACTTGAGGTCGTGCTGTATTGTTTGATATATTGCTTACGCATCAAAGCACATGGGTGATAGGTGCATGTGTGCACGTGGGCAGTTATCAGAGGACTAAAAGACTTATAGTATAGGTTATAGAAGACCTACACATTTTTCATTGCTATTACGAAAATGAAAGATACTGTTGCTGCCTCCTAATTTTTATTAGTTAACATTAGTTAGTTATACAGCTATATTGTCTGTACTGCTGAAAGACCACTGGCAGCGTTTAATGTGAAATGTTTTCTTGTGTATTAATTACTTAACGCAGGAGTTGATGTAAATCAATAAAGACACCTTCAATTTTAGTGTGCTAAATCAGACTATTTTATTTGTTTTCTTACCTAATACACATTTTACTGATGAATGGATCTTCAAAAACTTGTGCACTTCAAAAAAATAAGTGGCAGTATCATTCCATTATGCTGCCACAGCACTACACCTATCAATCTATCTAATCTAGGAACCTCAGTAGTCCAACTAGGGACCATGGAGGCCAGTGGTGACGATTGTATTTATTCCCATTTTGTATGACCGTGGTAAGACCTCCAGTCAACATTCACACACTACGGGCAATGCCAATTAGCCGAGTCTGCATGTCTTTGGACTGTGGGAACAAACCGGAGAACCCAAAGAAAACCTGCCAAGTGTGGCAAGAACATGTCAACTCCATGCACACAAAACCCAAGGCAGGAATTGAACCCAGAACCTGGAAGTACAAGGTGACTGTGCTAACCACTAAGCCACCGTGCCAGCACACCTATGAATGTATTGCTTTATTGTGAATAACATATATTTCACAGCAAATATATTTTGCAAAACCTTTATTATAAAACCCTGGACAAATATTTAAGAATCGGAGCACAGTAGTGGTTCACTTGCAATGTTTTTTACTTTGTTTGAAGGAAGCTCAGTGTTTTGTAGCATACTGGAGGCTCAGGTCTCTGGTCATTTACTGAATTAAATTTTATGTTGTGACCCTTATGTAACCTTTTATATTGTTTGAGTGTAATTTTTTCTTACAGCCAGAGAATGGCCTAGGGATATCAAATGAAATTTATGATATGTATACTAAAATGTATTCAATTAGAGGTTCAGGAGTATACTGTACAATTAAAATATATATATATAATGTTCCAAAAGTAGCAGAGACCAGGGCTGGGTGATATGGCAAAAAGTTACGTTTACAACAATATATACTGTATGTATATATATGGGGGAAAAAAAGTTTTATATATATACTTTTATATAAACTTTTTTTTCTCCCGTATCTGCAGCTGTCTGGTAATATAAGGACTCCTTGTTCATTTCAACCTTTCAACCTTCAGTTTGCTACAAAAGAGCGTCAATGTGAACATCATTAACAAAGAAATATTGAACGAGTGGCAAACATTTTTTTTGTTTGATTTATATTCCTGCTAATATTCCATAATCTGAAGAAAGAAGTTCCCAATCTCGCTTTTTCTCTCTATTTAGTCAAACAGATCAGAGATGAAACAAATCACATAAGAATCAGAATCAATGGCCAGTGCCATGCTCAGAGCACAATTTTAATGTGTGTGAACTTTGAGCTATTTTCATGAAGTGTGAACTTGCACAACACTGTTAACAGACAACTTCAATTTTTGGTAAATGTATTTTTTTTAAATGTTGCAAACCTGCATTGAGTGGGAACATGCCAGGTTCCTGGTATGTCGAACTCAAAAGAGTTAAAATAGTAAAAGTTAAACCACCATGTTTAGGTTTATATCTTTCATGGTATGAACTTGAGTTTGTAAACATGCCAAATAGTTGACATAAAACAAAATATATGTACTATAATGGGTCATATATTTCTCTTTTTGTTAAAATGGAGCTTACAAAATTGACATTAAAAAAAGTATCATTCAGCAACCCATATCTAGGTCAAGATATCAGTATTGTTATTGAGACTTTGTTTCAGTGATTCCCAGTCCTACACCTGGCAACAAGAAATATCTGTCAGTGCCAATATTTTTTATACAAATTTGATCTTATGATTTGATACAAATCTAATTTTATGCAAAAATAATTAAATAAATCTTATAACCAAAGGTGCCTTGTTCTATGTTGTTAATGAAAATGCAAAGAAATAATAAACAGCAGAAATTCTAAATTATCATCTTAGATTCATCTTTTGAATTTTAACCCAAACGTCTTCAGTGTAAGGCGTAAATGAAACAAAAATAATGGCTTTGCTGTTCCTGAGAGAGACCCCCGGGGTATCTCAATTGGGGCCCAAATCCTTCGAAGAACGCAAACAAAGACTGATTACGTCAGAGTGTCGCTAAAGCTGCCACATTTTGAAGGTTCCTTCAAGTGCAGCCTTCTTTCCCCGGAAAACAAAGAGTGCAGTGGTGTACAGTATGCTTCACTGCCCAACCAAGATTATTTGTGAGCCGGGAAGAGAGGGAAAGAGACAATGGCTGATGCAGGACAGGTTAGCGCAGCGAATTAGTGGCTTTTTGTTCTCTGACTGAGATCAGAGCGCAGTTGTGTGTAAATTGCATAGGAGAAATGTTCAGATCAAAACCTGGAATACAACCAATCAATTTTACAGTTTATGCATAACATTGTACAATATTTATTTAGTTAAGGAGATCATTTTTCTAATATTTATTATTTGTTGGTATTAAGTGAGTATAACAATTGATTTTACTTTATTTTGTTTTTATGTGTTGAATCTGACTCAAGGTAAGATCTTTTCATTATCCCTACTTATTTTTCTTTAAGGAGAGTATCTCTTATCTCTTTATCCTTGTGTGTGTTGATGAAAAAGTCGTTTAATTAAACCCTTTTCTCCTGCTGTTTATTAAAAAAAACTTTTGTAATAGCTCAATAACTAATGAAATAACAATACACATTTAATTAAAAAAATACAGGCAAATCATCAACAATATGCATTGATGTACTAGAAAACAATACCACTAAGAATGAGTTGAAACAGAAAAGTTGAAACAGAAACAAAACTCCTATATCCTCGATTTGTACTTCTTAAAAACAGTGTATGCTTAAGACTCACCCTTATATAATCACCAGAATATTACTTCTTCTTTTTCTTCTTTGTCTTTCGGCTGTTCCCTTTCAGGGGTCGCCACAGTGAATCATCTGCCTCCATCTAACCCTATCTTCTGTATCCTCTTCTCTCACCAGAATATTACTATACTCTAGTATTCTGCAGACTATACTGTGCACAATATGGTAAAACTGCATGTACTGTATTAATGATGTACAGTCACACTCTCACACCCCATCACAATAACCCAGAAAAGGATGGGTTCTCTTTGGAGTCTGGATCATTTCACGGTTTCTCCCTTGTCTTCTCACAGAGGTTTTCGTCCCAATGGCACCTCTGGCTTCCTTAGCAGAGATCTAAATATAAATCTGCATTAATATTTCTGTAAAGCTGCTTTGACAATGTCTACTGTTAAAAATGTTTTATAAATAAATTTAATTGAATTTAATACCTACACAATTCAACCATTCCCCAGAGTAAAATTAGTAGAATAAAAATAAACCTTCTCCAGGACAATAGTCTAATTATTCACTGTGCTCAGAGTGCCTACAGTGGAAAGGTAAGCTTCTCTCAAGACTTCTACTGGTTACAGAGTGAACACTTTTCTTCTGGGTTCTGTACTTTCATGACCATCTATCTGCTTATCTTGTACAGGGGGTAGGAGCTTAACCCAGGGAATGCAGGGCAGAAGGTGGGGGATTTTCTGGATGAGGTTATATGTTGTTGTTTGTCTGAGGTTGTATTTGCCTAATACTAAGAATACTAAGAGATCATGTAATTAAGCATCAGAATAAAAAAAAAAAGTTTTCTTCAAGTATCTACACAATAAAAAAAAACTGACATAGGCATCTCTTAATGTCTTAATCTTAATGTCATAATCTTACAGTTTTTATTCATTTAAATTATTTGCACAGCCCTGCTTTTTACACACCAATGTGTATTTTCCACACTGTGTGTGATAAATATTCCTTAAAGGCAATATTGTCATCCCACCATTGCTTACTCCAAATTTCATCATCATTTCTTTTAAAGATTTTTGTTGTGGCTTTCTCCATCTTTCTTTCTGAAGGCACAAAAGGGTTATGGTAAGTGATTGTAGGGTAAATTGTAGCGCACTTGTTTTGCAAGCTCGTAAAGTAAATTTTTTTTGTATGAGCACACAAGTAACACAGATGGTCTTCTTCCTTTGCCTTTTTTCTTGACGTACAGATGAGACATTATTTGATGTGGTTAATCCTGCATTAGAACAAGAGCTGTTCATCTAGATTACAATGGGCTATGAGAATAATCATGATAAATCTTTGTTTAATTTCACAGTCTAATAAAAAGGACATCATCAGTGTGATCTTATGCTCAAGCAAAAAAAATCTGAAACTTCATAAGAAATGCAGAAATGTGCTGGTGACGTTCATACTGCTTTTGTCTTTAATTATAATTGCAGGAGGGTGTGTTGAACAGAATTGTTAAATCAGCCAATAAGTCATCTGATCATAGGGGGTCTTAGTATTAGGCAAATACAACCTCAGACAAACAACAACATATAACTTTTTTTTCACCATGCCATTATTTATTTAAAAAAAATTAAGCAAAACTAGAAAACAATGTGGGCAATACTAATTACCCCACGATTGAATAGCTTGTAGATCCACCTTTAGTGGACTTCACTTGAAGTAATTATTTCCTCTATGACTTTATCAGTCTCTTACATCACTCTTACACTGCTTCATTTCATTGAGGTTTTTGGGCATTCGCTGATTCTCTCATCTTTACACACATGTACCTTCAATTTTGGTTACCTGCCACCACATACAGTACATACCTTATAGAACAGAATTCATAGTATTTACTCAGACTCTATTAAAAAAGCCTGTCGTTTAATAATGTAGTTTTGCTAACACTCAAGGTCAGTTTTCTGCTAGAATAAATGATTGCCTTTGTGCAAAAAGACAGACTTGTAGAAACACCAATAAATTCACCATCCAGTGTGGTTTTATATATATATGTTTAACCAAGGTTTACAATGTGATCTAAGAATAAAAAGTGAGGAAGGTTAGAAAAGTTTACTATGGGAGACAAAGTAAGAGAAAAGTAAATATGTTCTAAGGTTTTTAAATGAGGTGAGGTTTGAGGGGGCGGCATTAATGAATCTGATCAGTTACCAGCTGTCGAGAGTTTTGTAGGAGGAGGAGTAAAACCCGTATGAAAGGACTTAAATGAGTGGATACAGATTTTTTAAAAGGGAAGAGCAGCTAGAAGGATTTAGTACAGTACATGGAGTGCTCTGAATGTGAAGATTACTGTACAGTTTTATTCAGAGCTAAGAATGGAAGTCAGTGATGTGTGAGAGCAAGCTCAATTACTGTAATGACGACCTGTGTAACACATGTGTCAACCAATGTTTCTGCATTTTTATTCTAAGATAGGGCTGGAAGCAATATTCATGGAAATGGCAGTTATAGTCAAAGAAGATTGAAAGATTTTGGACAGCAGAAAGAGTTATGTTGGCATCTAAAACATGCCACAGCTCGCCAACATTTCCAAAGCCTACTCTTCTTCTTATCAGCATGATCTCTGACTTGTTGAATTGTATTTGAACCTGGCAATCATCCAGCAGGTAATGTCCTGAATATTAGGACTTTTCTTTAAAATCATCAGCAAAGAAATCTAAAGTAAGACCATACTGGTGAATAATGGAGTGAGTAAATATTAATGGAGTGTATTAATATACCATTAACAGTAGTGTTTATAGAGACACTTATCATGAACATGAATGTAATTGTAGTATTACAGTAGGTTTAGATTTTTTTCTTTCATTTACTTTCTTTCTTTCTTTAGTAAAGAACTGGTCATTATCTAGGACAGAATAACTGTACAACATACTGTACATCTTAAATTGAAGATTCTTTTTCAATAATTTGAGGCACAAGTTTTACTTAATTTTTTTATTGAATACTTGACTACAGTACAGCTGTTAACATTTGCCATTCCCAAGTGTTGATTAAGGGATTGTCAAATTTCTTTTATTTTAACGTTACTTTTAAGAACATTCACACAGCAGCTTCAGGCAAATAAGGAATAGACAACTTCCTTGTCATCACTGAAAATACAGAAGAAGGAATACATGTCGAGATGACACGAGAAAGTAATATTAGCAAAGTTAGTCTTTTCCCCTCCAGCAGAGTAAAGGTTAGATGAACTTGGAATAATAAACAAATGTTCTCACATTTGTTTATTATTCCAAATTCATCTAACCTTTTATGTTAGGTACAGCTTGCAGAAAAAAAAGTCCTGAAATGGTTGAAATTTTAGGCAGAGATTGGCATCCAATGAACCTAATTACAAGTCATAACATGGCAGGAGTGTAAAACTGTAGTGACAATGTCATCTTTCAGATGAATAAATATTTAGCCAAGCACTATAAAGTTCACAGGCATGGAAATTAAAGCTCTAGTGATCACAGTGTAAATTCAGGTGAACACGTTTCAGCCATAGTATTTAATACAGACTACAAAAGTGTTTTTGAATTATTATCATTTTCAGTTTGATTTATATACTGGCAAGTTAAACAAATTACAGCCATATCTGGCTTGTGCCTGGTTCGCTACTCTTGGTCTACATAGCCGTTTAAACATCATGAGGATGGAGGACAACTGTGTCTAAAATGGTTTTAGTAAGTCCACCAGCTGACAGTTTTATACTGACAGTGTCATAGATGCCATTAGGTTGGAGGAGCAGAGTAATCTGTAGGTGCAGGCATTCTTAATTTATGAATCACACAATTTTCACAATCAAATAAAAAGCAAAAACAAACGAAAAAAAAAAAAAACTGTGGCCTTAAACTGGGATTGGCATTAGGATTAGCAGGAATTAGTGCTATCTCTCCTTCACACACCACAGGTAAAGGGGCTTGCAACTGAAGGAGACAATGCGTGCAGTCAGAATGTTATGCATGGGGTAGGACATGTTCTCTATCATAGATGATAACTTGTTCACCATTCCTTGTTCACCCAGCATGGCTACTGGGTTAAGTGGACACCACAGAAGAGAACTGGAATTTGTAACCATTCTGTTAAGCCTCTTTTCTGTGGCCAGTTGCAAGACTGCTGCTCAAGCAGACCACTCCTGTGGTGACTCGTGACACCACCAAGTCAAAAAAGGTTCTCAAGTGTGCCTTGTGCACTGCAAAAGACCCGAGTCTCCTCAACAGATATACACTGTCTTTTCTATGTAACGCATTTATTAAATAGGTGAAAACCAAGATACTTGTATGATTTAATTCAATTCAATTCAATTCAATTTTATTTGTATAGCGCTTTTAGCAATTGTCATTGCCTCAAAGCAGCTTC